>NC_069484.1:1520503-1559704 GCF_026875155.1 Cherax quadricarinatus | reverse complement strand
AGAAGAGGGGCGTTTTGGGGGAATAATGATGAAAGAGAGTATTAAGAGAGAAAAAGTTAGGACATGAGCGTTTTAACAAAGCAGAAGTGTGCAAGGAGCAACGAGTGTATGAAGAGAAAAAGAAAGGTTAAGAGAGTGGTGAAGCATTGTAAAAAGAGAGAAAATGAGTGAGTGAGTGAGATGTTATCAACAATTTTTGTTGAAAGTAAGAAAAAGTTTTGGAGTAAGACTGATAAGTTGAGGAAACCTAGAAAACGAATGGATTTGATAGTTAAAACAGGAGAGGAGAGTCATTAAATGGAGAATATGAGGTATCGTCAAGATGCAGGGAATATTTTGAGGAATTATTAAATGTTGATGAAGTTAGCGAAGCTGTGATTTCGTGACTAGGCAGTGAGGAACAATATCTTGTAGGAGGAGCGGAGTCATGAGTGGAGGAAGTTCGTGAAGCAGTGGGTAGAATGAGAGGGAGAAAAGCAGCTGGGATTGATGGGATAAAGATAGAAATGTTAAAAGCTGGTGGGTATATAGTTTTGGAGTGGTTTATGCTTTATTGAATAAACCTATTGAAGAAAGTAAGGTACCTAGGGATTAGCAGAGAGCATGTATAGTTCCTATATAAAGGGGACAAAAGAGATTGTAAAAATTATTGGGAATGAATCTGTTGAGTAAACCTAGTAAGGAGTTTGGTAGTTATTATTGAAAGAATTAAAAGTAGGACGAGAGAAAATAGCAGATGAACAAGGAGCTTTTGGGAAGGGTAGGGATGTGAACACCAAGTGTTCGCAGTGAAACACATAGGTGAACAGTAAAGAGGTTTTTGTGGCATTAATGGATTTGGAAAAGGTGTACAACTGGGTGGATATAAGGGCAATGTGGTAGATGATGCAAATGTAAGGAATATGAGGTAGGTTAATGAAAGCAGTGAAAAGTTTTTATGAGGCTCAGATTAGAGTATGTAGGAGAGAGGGAGATTATTTCCCAGTAAATGTAGGCCTTAGGTAAGGATGTGTGATGCCACAATGGATGTTCAATATATTTATAAATAGGGCTGTAAGAGAAGTGAATGCTCGGGTGTTGGCAAGATGTGTGAGGCTAAAAGGTGAAGAATCTAACTCAAAATGAGAGTTGTCACGGTTGCTCTTTGCTGATGACACTGTGCTTTTGGAAGTTTCTGAAGAGAAGTTGCCGAGGATGGTGGATCAGTTTGGTAGGGTATGTAAAAGAAGAAAATTAAAAGTGAATATAGGAAAAAGTAAGGTGATGAGGATAACCAAAAATTAGTTAACGAAAGATTGGATATCAGATTGGAGGGAGAGAGTACTAGGGAGGTGAATGAATTCAGATATTTGGGAATGAACGTGTCAGCAGATGGGTCTATGAAACAGGAGGTGATTTATAGAATTGACGATGGGAAAAACGTGAGTAGTGCACTGAGGAGTCTGTGGAGAAAAAAAAAAACTTTATACATGGAAGCAAAGAAGGAAATGTCTGAGAGAATAATTCTACCAATGCTCTTATATGGGTGTGAAGCATGGTGGTGAATGTTGCAACAAGGAGAAGCTGGAGGCAGTGTAGATGTCGTGTTTGAGGGCAATGTGTGGTGTGAATATAATGTACATAACTCATTGTTTGGAAATTAGCAGGAGGGTTTACCTGGAGTTTACCTGAGAGTTTCCGGGGGTCAACGCCCCCGGCCCGGTCTGTGACAGGCCTCCTGGTGTGGGATTACCCTAAATTATTATCAAGAGGGCTGTAGAGAGATTGTTTAGGTGGTTCCGAGATGTAGAGAGGGTGGAAGAAAATAGAATGACTTCGAGAGTGTTTAAATGTGTAGTGGAGGAAAAAGGGGGGGTAGAGGTCAGCCTAAGAAATATTGGAGGGAGGGGGTAAAGGAAGTTTTGTGTGCGAGGGACTTGGACTTCTAGCAAGTATGCAGGAGCATGCATGAGCATGAACATTTTAACAAATCCTCAAAATATCCATCCAGCTTCAACGATACCGCTAACTTCCTTTTAATACTATCTCTTCTTCCTTTTTTAACTATGAAATTCATTACGTTTCCCTAGACTTCCTCAACTTATTAATCTTACTGTCAAAACTTTTTCATATTTTCAACAAATTTTTGATAAACCTCTTCACTCCACTCTCTCATTTGCACTCTTTTTATTGTAATTTTAAAAAAAAAAAATGTTCACCTCTCTTTAAATTCTCATTTTTTCCTCTCCATATACTCCTCCCTCCTTGCTATCGACTTCTACTTTTGTAAAAACCTACTCATGAATGCCAAACTCTCACAGCCAGACTTATCCTCCAACAGTTTTTTACATCTACCTAACCGCTTCCTCCTTTACTGTCTTCCATTTTCCTTGTATCCATCTACCTCTTACTCTCACTGGTACACCAGTTAAAAAGTGTCTGATATATCTGAGGCCCCCCCTCTATAAACATGTACACCATGAAGTCTAACCTGAACAGTCTTTTATAAACTAATACGAATCCAACAATTATTGGTCATTTACCAGCTATTTTATATCTTGTAAACTATTTATCCTCTTTTCTAAAAAAATGAATTACCTATAATCCAAACCCATTTCCTAATACAAAGTTCAATCAAATGCTCCCTATTATCATTTAACCCTGGCAGGTGTACACACACACAAAGCATGGACTTCGTCCCCGCAACTTCAACTAGGTTGAGAATACACACACACACACACACATTATATATATATATATATCAATATAATATATATATATATATATATATATATATATATATACTATATATTATATATATATATATATAATAATATATAAAATAGATATAAAATAATTTATATTAAAGATACCACGAACGAGTGGTATTGATCAATAACAAACACTGCACTAGCAAGAGACTCGAACGTATGGTGCTTTGGCCTACGGGGGGGGGGGTGGGGGTGTACCTCAAGGTGGCGCAAAACACGATGACGCCCTAATCCACTGGACGCAGTGACGATCCTGTGGGATCCACTGGATCCACTGGACCCATACGATCGTATGGTCTAAGTAATTAGGGCATCATGTGTTTCCGCCCACCATAGGCAGGCCAAAGCAGCATGGTTCGAGTCCTGGCTAGTTCAGTATTGTTATTATCATACCCACCGTCGTGGTCTCAATAATTAAAAATATATTTATTTCTAGTTTATATATATACTACTAAAATATAAATATATAGATGATATATAGAATATATAATATATATATAATATATCAATTATAATATATATATATATGCATAAGATCACAGTAAACAGGTGATTCAAAATATGCTAAACACCACTCTGAAACTATAGAAAAATTCCAAGCGCATTTTCGTGACTACCAAATTATCATTGATAATGATATGTGAGTAGTGCACGATACTGTGAGTAGTCACGAAAAGCGCTTGGATATTTCTCTTTAAAAAAATTTCTTTCAGAGTGAGTTGTTTGCAATAATTTGGAATCACCCTGTTTACTGTGAACTTATTGCTATATATATATATTATATATATATAAATATATTATATATATATATATAAATATATATATATATATATATATCTATATATATAAATCGCAATACATTCGATTTACAATTATAACGCAAAATATAAGCAATATACAATTCTATGAAAGGTAATCTTACATTAGATATATACATAAAAACATTGTAACCCGATTCAGGGTTCAACACCGCCCCCCCCAACACGACAGGGTCGCACTAGGAGTTGCATTAATGTCTTTCACATTATTACTGATTTACTCATATCAATACTTATAAGTATACAAGTTAATCATTCTCTTTTGTGCCAAGCACCCTACAATTTCACAGCGTCCGTCACAGGATATGCCCTAGTACTATGGGCAGTACACATTATCGTATTTCTGCCATACACTTGTTATGTACATCATGTAACGACAGGCACGTTGAGGCTTGATTCATAGTAAGGAGAATGCATTCCACCTCTTAAGTAGTGGGTTGTGGAATGCGAGGTAAACAAATATGAACATCCATATGAAACAGCTTTAAGGTGTGTAGTGAGGGGGGGTCTGCGGCAGGACAGTGTCGCGTCACGTTCACGCAGTACCTCGCCCACACGACACTACCCACCTCAACACTCAGCTTAGCGTCTCCTTACACACAATACAGTGTAATATATAAATATATATAAAATTAACATGACATGATATACATAGTTAATATGCTGAGGGATTAAGTTTATCTTATAACTGAATTTGACATAGCAAGTAACAAAAGGTATTGGGCAGAAAATTACGTAAAATTAAAAGGGGAAGTGCCCAAATACACTTCAAAATGTCAATAGGACACCACAAGAGCTAGAGCATAATTTTACTGTGGTCGTTTGAAGCTGAAATTAATAGTAACATAAGAGATGGAGAATATCAGTGGAATGTTGGCTGAAGGAGCAGCACAGCGCCCACTGCTAACGCACTCGCATTCTATATGTAAAAGAATGGGAAGATTGAAATTAGGACTCTTCAACCAGATCAGAGATAGCAAGTGCGTCAACCTTTTGAACGAGCGATCAATCCTCTAGTCCAGTTGAACTGAACTTTGCTACTAAGCTCATAGTGAGAGGTGTAGGGGAGTGTGTGTGCTGCTTGCCTGTGTCACTTGACACACTTGGCAGACGGTCGCACATGATCAGAAACTGTTTTTCCCTCATTTTAGGCCAAGTAAAATGTTTTGCCAGTTTACCGAGTGTCTCATGACACCCAAATGTCCTCCTATGGGACCAATATGGAGCAAAATCAATGCTTGTTCACGAAATGGTAACACTATTAACAGATGCTTTGACTGTGGTGACACACTATCACGACAACTTACATGTATTTTTCTCCCCCGTACACCGGTACTAAAATAGAAACAATTTAGCGAGATCCTTTGCCTTCACTCCTCAGTAACTGCTATATCTCTCAATTCTTGATCCAAAGTGACAGATCACACAGACTGATCCTTTTATTAGAGTCAACATGAAAAATTTTAACGACGTTGTTTCAGACTAGGTTTGATGATCCGGTGGACTCATGTTAATTGATCCGGGCGCAGAGCGTTCACTAAACACATATTCAACCCCAAATCATTTGTACATCACCTAACTCAAGCCGGAGACAAGGATGGTTGTTGATCGTTGACATAGCTCTAGTAATTGGCCTCAGAGGAAATAAAATAAGTTTCTTCTCTACAAGCTTCAATGGCATAATGATCTCAGTGTTATTATCAATCAACAAGTGGTTTCTGACATATCCCAGCATGAAGGATATCGTTCCTTAACAACAAGGTCCACTGACCTGATGGGAAATACACCACTGATATACTCCACTGAGAATATAACCTGTTAAAAATAGCTTGTCTGAATATAAACTTTGTCTCGGTGACGGCCACTTTTATAAACAGCCCCTCCTAGGGCTCAACAGATACATCTATCTTGGAATAGGAATCGCAGTTTTATGGCAGTACATCTCTCTTAAATAACGTGAGATTACTGCCTGTGTCTCTGAAAGTAATTATCTCAGTATGTGATTCGTCAAATCCTAATCTGGCCTCTTGAAAGAAGACTCATCGCTGAACGAATCTTTTCGTCAGATAACACTTTCGACGCTAGTCATCTATCCCTGAGTAACATTATCTAAAACAGTATGAAGCAGAAGTAGTACTAAGATTTGGTGTCTTTGTTGCTCTGAGAGTATCATACGACTGAGTGGGGCGCCAGCCGCACGACTGCTTTCTCGTATCTCTTTCTACTTACTAGCAATACTCTCTTAGCATGTCCTTTTCTGTTCCAATAGTTACATATATAAACTTTCTTCTTCTCGATATCAATTTCTGACTACCACAGAGATCAGATTCAGATTGTGGAGTTTTCCTGGTAAAGGTACAGAAGTTACAGTAGCAGGTATACATCAGGCCGGCAATGACAGCTATTTAGGTTGCCAGCTTCTAGGGACAATTCTTATTTTTACCTTGTTTCTCGTTTTTTAGTAGTACAATTTGATAAATCTCGTAATTGTCTGTTAAATGCTGCAGTTTCCAAATATCCGAGGTATATATCGATCAGATATTCGCTTGTATGTCAGCAGGCATACAGTTGTAAACGCTTCGTTTTAGTAACAAACTGAACAAAGCGGTTGTAGTTGTTACACTTGGCGTCTCTACCATCTCTCAAAAGCAACTTTTCATCTCACGATCAAATTTCACACAAGTTGATCTTGTCGCGTTGTAAACGTACAAATGCTCTTTGAAAACTTACAAGTTAACAATATCGTCAATAGAATTGTTTGTTTGTGACAGCGTCATAACTAATGTACTGGCGAAATGTAGGTAGCCGTACAAGTTTGGAGGCGCTCCTGGCAACCGCGTATGCAACAATGTTGCCCAGTTCTGACATGGCCAGTTCATAGCACGAGCCTTAGGTCTCAAACACATCAAAATAGGGTCTAATCACTTTCAAAAACTTAGGAACCATGATCCAGCTTTCTGCACATTAATGTGTCCCCCTGTGATCTACATCTGTTGCTAAACAGACGAACATTTTCTCTCTGGAAATCTTCTCGTTCAATTTCCTCAGTGCCTCTACTTGTGCAGTCTGCCACATAAGTGAGGCGGCGTTTTCAAACCTCTCAAACTTTCCTGAGAGATAGACCATTGGGTAATGGAGTAGTAGGGAAATTAAACATGGTTTTGAGACGCCCTTAGCGGACAACCTCCGTCCCAGCCGTCTCTAGAGAGAGTCTAGATCTGGTCTAGGATAAGTAGATCAGTGTATTATACACTGTACTATATATAGGCTGTGTCATACTTACCACTATACTCTGTACTATAGTGGTCAGTGAAGGACGGACGACGAGAACTGATCTACACTAGGCTCAGGACACTAAGCACACTTCCTGCTCTAGTTGCTCTTCATCCTTTCATCAAATAATCATACTTCCAATTGTTCACTAGAGGCTTTCTGATCTGAATCCAATCAGACATATCTGTATGAGCAGGAACCCTTATTATCTTTCTTAATGGCTCTGACAGTTTTCTGCGGTGTAATTCCTGTTATACGTCACACCGAGATACTTGGCTACTTGCCAACACGTCTGAAGTTTTAATGTACTTAACTCAGACAAAGTCAGAGTATCAATTAACTGTTTCACGTTGGCATACATCACAAAAATAATTGTACTACGAGAGAGTGATTATGGGAAACTATAATCCTGATAGGAATTTTAGTGTTGGTTGTCTTAGAGCTAGAGCTCATAAGCAGTATTTCCATCTCCTTGGATCAAGAGACTCAGTCAGGGACATACATCCACCTGGTATGTTGTACAAGACTAAACTCAAAGTCATCAGATTAGGAAAGTACTCAGTTTTTGATCATAGAGTTACTAGTATGTCAAACTGGACAATTTCTCCAACACCTTGGATCAAGAGCATCCCGGACAGGCCCCCATTTGTTACAAAAAACGCGATTCTAAAAGCTTAGAGATCTCCAGTGAATACTAGAAAGGACTGCCCTTCTAGCATCCAGCCTGTTACTGGGTTTTCATAACAAGTAGTCAGTAACCTTGTCCAATTATCCATTAAAATTTCAGTATTATTCAATAGTGCTTCAGGATTACAACTGGTAGGATACTAACTAGGGAACTTAAAATTTAATAAATGTATTAATCATTAAGTTGTCTAGAGGTATATTATCAAATTAAATTAATCACAGCAATCAAAATAAAATCAATCTCTCGAGTTCAATATTATTGTGCTGAAAGCACATATCACATTTATAATTCTTAAGTACCGTCTGGTACATTAACATTTAATAAGATATTACAAATATGTACAAGTAAGTTTGTATGTGTGTAAGTGCTCTAAGTAGTTCGCTATGTCTCACGACTCGACTAGACTTAAACAAGTGACTGACAAAGTCCTCTAATAAACTAACTTCTTGACTGACTGGCACAGAACAGTCTGCTTGAACAATGAAAAGAATGCTAAGCCCAATAGCCATATAACAAGCGACTGCGACCCAATCAGGATCAAGGAGATAATATAACGACTAAGTTGGGACCATCAGCAGATCCTCCACAAAAGTTACAAAACTCCCATAATACTGAATCTAAGTTCAGCATAGGAAAACCCGACTGTGACAATACACAGAAACCAGTACAAAATTAGGTCAGAAGCTATAGCTCAGGACCTGAGATGTTCAGAGTGTCTATGTGACACACAACCTCAGTACAACGTCGAAAATCACTAAGTCTATACAATGTTCTGTGAACAGAGTTCTACAGAACTAACAAGAATAATGAGACAGACAAACTGTCCAACCACCAAGCGAGTCTAGAGCAGACTGAATACTTCACGAGAGGTGAGGACACCCCCCGTCGATCATGTGATAGCCCCGTGGACAGCACAGCTCAGAAGCCGGCAGTATAACGAGCGACAAGCGATAATTACAGTAGTTTGACAATCAAGACTTGAACTGAGCACTTAATATGTAACATCCTACCTCACAACATAAGCTACGTCAAATAACAATATAAGGCAATACATTTGCGATTTAGCTATTATCGCAAATATAAGCAATATAAAATTATATGAAAAGGTAATATACATTATATATATACATAATAATCATTGTAACCCATTCAGGGGTTGCAACAACTACCAGCTGCATCAAATACCTTTAACACAGACTCTGATAAGTTTCAAACATACTATACCAACAAAGGGGTAACCCCAAACAGTTGTAAACTAGTAAGTGTATCTCATGACTTTATTCAAAAAGAACTAAAGAGGTTAAACCCAACTAAGAGCACACACCCTGATAACATCCAGTCTAAGTTCCTAAAAGATGGTGCTTCTGAATTGTCAATCCCTGTTGCTCACATAATAAATCTATCAATCACCACTAATACTGTACCGGAGGGGTTCAAGGAGGCCAGAGTTACTCCTATATTCAAGAAAAATAGTAGATCTGATGTCAGCAACTATAGGCCTGTTAGTATACTCAGTATAATATCTAAAATACTAGAGAGGGCGGTGTACTCTCAAGTGGTTAAGTACCTTAATGACAACAACATTCTCCATTGCTATCAATCGGGCTTTAGAAGTCTTACTCAAAACCCACACCTCCCTAAAATCTGATGGATTACATGAGAACTGAAAAAGTCAAAGGGGAACCTTATAGGGATGGTAACCTTAGACCTGCAAAAGGCCTTCGACACTGTCCCAAAGCAATATATTATGTAAGGAACTTCAAGCTATCGGTTTTAGGTTCTGTAGACTGGTTAAGTCCTACCTTAGCAACAGGAGACAAATAGTCAAAATCAACAAAACGGAATCAGAACCCCTGCGAAAAACATGTGGAGTTCCCCAAGGTAGTATTCTGGGTCCCTTATTATTCTATGTTATGTCAATGACATGCCTATCAGTGTCAAGTGCTGTACTGCATGCCGTGAGTAGTGCCTGTTAGTGTCAGGTAAAGACCCACAAGATAGAGCTAATGTTTTAACACTGGAACCTGAGTCCTGCAGCAAATGGTTAGTAGACAAACAACTAATCATTACACCTCGGGAAAAACTGAAGCCATTACCTTTTGGCACGAACATAAATGAGAAGGGTAAATAATTTTAATGTCCAGTGTAATGGGGATGCCCACTCACTTGGTTTCATCAGTAAAAATATTCTGGGAATCCCCTTTGACCCATACATGTCAGGAGAATTGATAGGGGAACAAGGTGTAGTAAAGAAAGCGGAATGCCTAACTGAGTTCTGTACAGACAAGACACAGTGTCTACTTACTGAAGGCTCGCAGGACCCTATGTCTAGCCCTTATACAATGCCATATGGGTTACGCTTGCTCTTCATGGTTCTCTGCCTTTACATAAAATCTGAAAGATAGACTGCAAATCACCCAGACAAAATCGGAAGATTGATCTGGGGCTGGGGACCCAAGAGAAACATGTAGGCCAGGATGGAATTGCAGCAGTTGGATATGCTGAATGTTGAAGACAGAGTAACAACAAATCCTTAAGCTAAATCATGTTTATAAAAATTGCTCACAAACAGTGTACAGATGAGCTTGCTTGTCTTTTTGTCATGTGTTGGGTACCGCAGCAAAATATCGTACTAGGGGGACGGAGCACAACTTTGTAGTACCCACAGTCATTGGCCAGGCTTCAAACACATAAGAACATAAGAACATAAGAATAGGAGGAACACTGCAGGAGCCTGCTGGCACCATATAGGCAGGTCCCTTGACAATCATACCCACTAACAAAACACATTTGCCCAAACCCAATTTTCAATGCCACCCAAGAAATAAGCTTTGATGTGAAAGTCCCACTCAAATCCAAAACCCCTCCCACTCATGTATTTATCCAACCTAAATTTGAAACTACCCAAAGTCCCTGCCTCAATAACCCAACTAGGTAGACTGTTTCCACTCATCAACTCCCCTATTTCCAAACCAATACTTTCCTATTTTCTTTTCTAAATCTAAACTTATCTAATTTAAATCCATTACTGGGGGTTTCTCTCTTGGAAAAGACATCCTCAAGACCTTATTAATATCCCCTTTATTAATACCTATCTTCCACTTATACACTTCGATCAGGTCTCCCTCATTCTTCGTCTAACAAGTGAATGTAACTTAAGGTCTTCAATCTTTCTTCATAAGGAAGATTTTCTAATGCTAGGTATTAATTTAGTCATCCTACGCTGAATGTTTTCTAACGAATTTATGTCCATTTTGTAATAGGGGGACCAGAATGAGCTGCATAATCTGGGTGAGGCCTTACTAATGATGTATAAAGCTGCAGTATGACCTCTGGACTTCTGTTGCTTAAAACTTCTTGATATTAAATCCCAGAATCTATTTGCCTTATTACTTTACGCTTAGGCATTGCTGTCTTGGTTTAAGGTTGCTGCTCACCATAACCCCCAAGTCCTTTTCGCAATCTGTATGGCTAAGTTCTACATCATTTAATTATAAGTACTAGGGTTATGGGCACTCCCAAGCTTCAGAACCTTGCATTTATCTACATTGAACTGCATCTGCCACTTTTCTGACCAAAAAATAGAGTTTGTTTAAATCCTCCTGAAGTTTCATAACATCTACGTTTGAATCAATTATCCTACCTATCTTTGTGTCATCGGCGAATTTGCTCATATCCTAGTAATTCCCTCATCAAGATCATTGATATATATTATAAACAACAAGGGGCCCCAAAGACTGATCCCTGTGGAACGCGACTTGTTACAGATCCCACTGGGATTTAACCCCATTTATGGACACTCTCTGTTTCCCGGGTCAGTGAGCCATGACCGATCCACGAGAGCACTTTTCCCCCAGTGCCATGAGCTGCCATTTTTCTTTAACAGTCTATGGTGCGGAACTCTATCAAAAGCCTTACTAAAATCTAAGTAAATAATATAAAAATTCTTTATTGTGGTCAACAGCCTCAAAAGCTTTACTGAAGAAAGTTAATAAATTAGTTAGACAAGACCGGCCTCTTGTGAATCCATGCTGAGTATCATTAATCAAGTTTATGCTATCGAGATGGCTTTTTATAATTTTGCTATAATTGACTCTAGTAATTTGCTTACAATTGAGGTCAGGCTTATTGGGCGGTAATTTGACGGTAACGACTTGCCCCCTGTTTTAAAAATAGGAGTTACATTAGCCATCTTCCACATATCAGCCCACTACACCTGTTTGAAGAGATAAATTAAAAATATTAGTTAATGGTTCAAGAGTTCCATTTTGCATTCCTTAAGAACCCTTGAAAAAACCTCATCAGGACCCGGCGACTTATTTTGTTTTCAGTCTGTCTATCTGCTTCACAACCATCTCAACTAGTGACTGTGATGTTACTAATTTATCTTCTTCTAGCCCACTGTAAAAATTAATTACTGGAATATTGTTAGTGTCTTCCTGTGTAAAAATGAGAGAAAATAATTATTTAAAATCAAACACATTCATTCTCTTTGTCAGTAAGGTGCCCATAGTTATTTTAAGGGGACCTATCTTACTCTAACTTTTGTTTATAGACCGGGAAAAAAAACTTTTTGGGTTAGTTTTAGAATCCCTAGCAACTTTAATTTCATAGTCCCTTTTAGTTTTTCTTATCCCCTTTTTAATGTTCCTCTTAATGTCAATATACTGATTCATAAGATGACCCTCACCTCTTTTGATACGCCTATAAATTCCTTTCTTATGCCCTAGTAGATATTTGAGCTATTTTTCATCCATTTTGGGTCATTTCTATTTGATTAATTTCTTTATAGGGAAATAAAAAAGCTTTTGAGCAGCATGTATAGTGTTCAGAAAACTGTCATATTGATAGCTCTCTTCGTTACCCCAGTCACAGATGATAGTGTTTTTCTAAGCCCATGTAATCTGCTAAGCGAAAATCTGGGACTGTTTACTGAGTTTCGCTACTATCGACTTCCATTCAATGCTAAATGTAATTGATTTGTGGTCGCTAGCACCCGTTCCTCTGAATTTCTAAATTATTAACAAGGGATTCATTGTTTGCCATAACTAAGTCAAGTAGGTTATTTCCCCTTGTAGGTTCTGTCACAAACTGCTTCAAAAAACAATCCTGAAATACTTCTAAGAAGTCGTATGATTCTAAATTCCCAGTCAAGAAATTTCCAATCAACATGACTAAAGTTAAAGTCTCCCAGAATTACTACATTATCGTGCCTTGTGGCCTTAACAATTTCCTCCCATAGTAGTTTCCCCTTTGGGCCCTATCTAAGTTTGGGGGACGGTATATCACTCCTAAAATCGTTTTTCATGCCCCTCTGAAAATTCTATCCAAACAGACTCTGGGATGTGTTACTTCAGACTTAATACCGTTTTTATGCAACAGTTCAAGCGATCTCGGACATACAATGCCACCCCACCCCCCTCCCAATACTTCTATCTTCTTGGAAACAATTTAAAACCCTGAATATGGGATTCCGCAGGCATGTCCCGACTTTTTGAATTAAACCCCGTCTCAGTTTTAAAGGGAAATACATCAATGTTACCTACACTAGCAACTAATTTAACTCGTCCATCTTATTCCTAGCACTACGGCAATTAGCATTAATAAACATTGAAAGACTGTCCTTTCTCTTTACCCTTCCTGCTCATTTCTATTTTTCTACTAAACCTATTACTGTCCTTATCACCAAGGTCCCCTGGCTTTTCAATATCTATCTCGTTTTATTATTACTAGTTCCCCTAGAACTCTTAATATTACTACACTGGGGCTTCACTGTTTTCCTGCCAAAACCCATACCCCTAACTATTCCTAGTTTAAAGTCCTAACTGTCCCTCCACTGCAGTGCCAGTTTCTCCCACCCACACCTAGATAAGTGAACCCCCTCCCTAGCATACATGTCATTTCTGCCACAGAAGAGGTCCCAGTTGTCGATGAATGTTACCGCATTTTCCTTACAGTATTTGTCCAGCCAGTAATTGACACAATTGCCCTGGACAACCTTCATTTCAAAATCCCCTCCTTGGCAAAATACCAATATGAGAGGGTTCCCACCTTACTTTAATTATTTCTATTGCTGACCTTACACTGCCCAATCAGGTCCCCCACTCCTACGTCTGCCAACATCGTTGCCTCCAGCATGAGACAGATAATAGGATTGCTCCCATTACCTCTCATGATGTCATCCAGACGGCTAACAATATCCTCCATCCCAGCCCCAGGAAAGCAAACTCTCTGTCTCCTACTCCTGTCCCTTTAAGCAGAATGCCCTATCCATTACCTACTTGGCTATCCCCAACAACAACAATATTCGTACCTTCCTTAATGTCTTTCGTCATGACGTTCCCAGTATTCGACTCACATTCGTCGGGTAGCACTGAGAATGTATTAGAATGTTTTCCACAACAGTTTCCACGGCAGTCTCTTTCTTCTTCATCGTTTCTACCTTTCCATTCGTCTTCTTGATCGTCAACTTCTTTCCCTGCTGTCCAGCCACTGACCAGTTTTTCCCCTTTTTGACCTGAGGACTCAAAACAGGAGGACTACTCCGAATCTTTTTGTTTTCCTCGGTCAGTCGCCGAATTTCCATATTTGCCAACCTCAGTTCTTCCTTAAGCTGTTGGTAAAGTTGCTCGATGGAGGGCATCTTGCTTCAATTCTAGAGAGCGCGCAAACAGGTCTTCACAGAGCCAAGTACACGTCAACACTGCGCAAAAGCCAACTCAATCAGGAGCTACTGCGCAGCACGTCCGCAGCACGTCAGGTATACTTCTGTATTGTACAGCAATAAAGGAATGGAACAGACTACCAGCACATGTAAAAGCCAGTCATAGCATGAACCAGCTCAAGAAGAGTGCCAAAAAGTGTCTGATGAATGTAGTTACAGAAAGGGGGGGGAATGATTTTCTATTTTTTATCTAACAACATATATTAATTTTTACCATATTCCTAGTAATGACCCGTATTGAGATAAGTCTTAATGACCCTCGTGTAGTAGATTAGTCTTTTTAGTATATTTAAGATATATTTTCATATAGAAAATAACCTTTATATTATAATAATAAGGTAAAAGGACCCAATGAAATAAGTCGCCTGTCTGACTTTTTTGGGTTATCCAGGTTCTCTACACTTGTTGCTATGTTGATAATTCTATGTAAAAAAAACTGTATTTGTGTATACCTGAATATAAACTTACTTACTTACCTACATAGCGGCGTCCAGCACTACAGTCTTGGTTGAGCGCGCCCCCCCCCCCCGGCCGTTCCAGCACTACAGTACTCTGGGCTG
Organism: Cherax quadricarinatus; assembly: GCF_026875155.1. Taxonomy (NCBI): domain Eukaryota; kingdom Metazoa; phylum Arthropoda; class Malacostraca; order Decapoda; family Parastacidae; genus Cherax; species Cherax quadricarinatus. The sequence continues at coordinate 1,544,891 of NC_069484.1, read as the reverse complement.
AGAGAGCGGCGTCCAGCATAAAGTACTCTGGCTGATAGAGCGGCACCAGCACTACAGTACTCTGGCTGATAGAAGCGGCGTCCAGCACTACAGTTCTTGGCTGATAGTGCGGCGTCCAGCACTACAGTTACTCTGGCTGAGAGAGCATCGTCCAGCACGACAGTACTGTGGGTGGTGAGAGCGGCGCCGTCCAGCACTACAGTACGCTGGCTGAGGAGAGGCTTCCAGCACTACAGTACTCTGGCTGAGAGAGCGGCGTCCGCAACTACAGTACTCTGGCTGAGAGAGCGGCGTTCTGCACTTAACAGTGACTCTGGTGAGAGGCGGCGTCCAGCCACTACAGTACTCTGGTGTGAGAGCGGCATCCAGCACTACAGTACTCTGGCTGATAGAGCGGCGCGTTCCATCATACAGTACTCTGGCTGAGAGATTGGCGTTCAGCACTACAGTACTCTGGCTGATAGAGCGCGATCCAGCACTACTGTAATACTGATGATAGAGCGGCGTCCAGCACTACAGTACCTATGGTTGATGAGGCGGCGTTCAGCAATAACAGTACTCTGGCTGAGAGAGCGGCGTCTCCCACCACAGCAACTACGTACTCTGGTGATAGAGCGGTCGTCCAGCACTACAGTAATTGGTTGAGAGAGCGGCGTTCACAGCTTACTGTTCTCTGGCTGAGAGAGCGGCGTCCAGCACTACAGTACTCTTTGCTGAGAGAGCGGAGTCAGCACTACAGTAATCTGGTGAGAGAGCGGCGGCCAGCACTACAGTACTCTGGCTGAGAGGCGGCCGTCGTTCCCAGCACTACAGTACTCTGGCGAGAGAAGCGGCACCGTCCAGCACTACAGTACTTCTGGTGAAGAAGCAGCGTCCACGACTACAGTATATGGCTGAGAGAGCGGCGTCCAGCACTGGCCGTACTCTTGGCTGAGAGAGCAGCGTCCAGCACTTCAGTTACTCTGGCTAGAGAGTACGGCGTCCAGCATGCAGTACTCTGGTGAGAGAGCTGCGTCCAGCACTACAGTGCATGGCTGAGAGATTGGCGTTCAGCACTACACTGCTCTGGCGGAGGAGGCGGCGTTAACCACTATAGTACTTGGCTGAGAGAGCGGCCGTCCAGCATACAGTACTGTGGCTGGAGAGAGCGGCGTCCAGGCATACAGTACTCTGGAGGAGAGAGCGGTCCGTCCCGCATACGTTACTGTAGCTGAGGAGAGGCGACAGCACTACAGTACTCAGGCTGGAGAGAGCGGCGTCAGCACTACGACTCTGGCTGAGAGAGCGAACGACCAGCTACTACAGTACTGTGGTGAGAGGAGCGGCGTCCAGCACTACTAGTACTCTGGCTGAGAGAGCGGCGTCCAGCACTGCAGTACTCTGGCTGAGAGAGCAGCGTCAGCATACAGTAACTCTGGCTGAGAGAGGCGGGCCCGTCCAGCACTACAGTACTCTGGCTGAGAGAGCGGCGTCCATCACTACAGTACTCTGGCTCGAGAGATTGCGTTCAGCACTACAGTACTCTGGCTGAGGAGCGGCGTCTATCACTATAGTACTCTGGTGAGGAGCGGCGTCAGCACTACTGTACTGTGGCTGAGAGAGGCGCCGTCCAGCACTACAGTACATCTGGCTGTGAGAGCGGAGTCCATGCATACAGTTACTCTGGCTGAGAGAGCGGCGCGTCCAGCATCTACAGTACTCTGGCTGAGAGAGCGAGCGCGTCAGCACTACAGTACTCTGGCTGAGTAGAGCGGGCGTCTGCACTACAGTACTCTGACTGAGTGGCGGCGTTCACTCAGCACGACAGTTCTCTGGCTGAGGTGCGGCGTCCCAGCACTACAGTACTCTGGCTGAGAGAGCGGCGTCCCGCACTCAGTACTCTGGCTGAGAGATTGGCGTTCAGCACTACAGTACTCTGGCTGAGAGAGCGGCCGTTAACACTATAGTACTCTGGCTGAGGAGAGCGGCGTCCAGGCATTAAGTACTGTGGCTGAGAGAGCCCGGAGTCCAGCACTACAGTATGTGGGTCTGAGAGAGCGGGCGTCCAGCACTACAGTACTCATGGCTGATAGAGAGGCGTCCAGCACTACAGTACTCAGGCTGAGAGAGCGGCGTCCAGCAACTACTGTACTATTGGCTGAGAGAGCGGCGATCCAGCACTACAGTACTCTGGCTGAGAAAGCGGCGTCCAGCATACAGTATTCTGGTCTGATGAGAGCCGGCCGTCCAGCACTACCATACTCAGGTGAGTGGAGCGGCCTCCAGCACTACAGTACTCAGGCTGATAGAGAGGCGTCCAGCATACTGTACTCAGGCTGAGAGAGCGGCGTCAGCACTACATACTCAGGCTGATGAGAGGCGTCCTGCACTACAGTACTCAGGATGAGGAGAAGCGGCGTCAGCACTACAGTACTAAGGCTGAGAGAGCGGCGTCAGCACTACAGTACTCTGGCTGAGGAGAGCGGCGCCAGCACTACCGTATTGTGGCTGAGAGAGCGGCGTCAGCACTCAGTACTTGGCTGAGAGAGCGGCGTCCAGCACTTACAGTATTCTGGATGAGAGAGCGGCGTCCAGCACTACAGTTACTCTGGACTGAGAGAGTCGGGTCAGCACTCAGTACTCTGGATGATAGAGCGTCGTCCAGCACTACAGTACTTCCTGGTGGAGGAGTAGCGGCGTCAGCGCTACAGTACTTGCTGAGAGAGCGGCGGCGTCCAGGCACTACAGTTACTCAGGCTGAGAGAGCGTCGTCAGCATACAGTACTCTGGCTGAGAGAGCGGCGTCCAGCACTCAGTAATCTGGCTGAGAGAGCGGCCGTCCAGCACTACAGTACTTGGCTGAGAGAGCGGCGTCCAGCACTTACAGTACTCAGGCTGTGAGAGGTCGTCAGCACTACAGTCTCTGGATGAGAGTGCGGCGTCCAGCCCTACAGTAACTCTGGGCTGTGGAGAGCGGGCGTCCAGCACTACAGTTACTCTGGCTGAAGAGAAGCGTCGTACAGAACTTACAGTACTCTGGTTGAGAGAGCGGCTGTCCAGCACTACAGTTACTCTGGCTCTGAGAGAGCCGGCCCGTCCGCCACTACAGTACTTCTGGGCATGTGTGTGCGTGTCCAGCTCTACAGTACTCTGGATGAAGAGAGCGGCCGCCGCGTCCTGCATACAGTACTCTGGCTGAGAGAGTTGGTCCAGCACTACAGTACTCTGGCTGAGAGTGCGGCGTCCAGCACTACAGTATCTGGCTGAGAGAGCGGCGTCCTGCACTACAGTACTCTGGTGAGGAGAGCGGCGTCCTGCACTACTGTATTCTGGCTGAGAGAGCGGCGTCCAGTCACTTACAGTACTTGGCTGATAGGATAGAGATAGATATAGATGAGAGCGGCGTTCCAGCACTACAGTATTCTGCTGAGAGAGCGGCGTCCGTCCAGCACTACAGTACTCTGGCTGAGAGAGCGGGCATCCAGACATACAGTTACTCTGGCTGATAGAGCGTCTGTCCAGCACTCAGTACTCTGGTTGAGAGAGCGGCGTCCAGCACTTCAGTTACTCTGGCTGAGAGAGGCGGCGTCCAGCACTACAGTATCAGGCTGAGAGAGCGTCGTCCAGCACTACAGTACTCTGGCTGAGGAGCGGCGTCAGCACTACAGTAATTGGCTGAGTAGAGCGGCGTCCAGCACTTCCAGGTGTACTCTGGATGGGAGAGAGCGGGTCCAGCACTACATACTCAGGGCTGAGAGAGCGTCGTCAAGCACTACAAGTACTCTGGCTGGGAGAGCGGCGTCAGCATTACAGTACTCTGGCTGAGAGAGCGGCGTCCAGCACTATCAGTACTCCTGGCTGAAGAGAGCTCTTCCGCACACAGTACTTGGCTGAGTGCGGCGGCGGTCCGTCAGCCTACAGTATCTGCTGAGAAGAGCGGCGCCAGCCACTACAGTACTCTGGCTGAGAGAGCGTCGTCCCAGCACTACTGTACTTGGCTGAGAGTGCGGCGTCCAGCACTACAGAACTCTGGCTGAGAGAGACGGGCGTCCAGCATACAGTTCTTCTGGCTGAGAGAGCGGAGTCCAGCACTACAGTTCTCTGATGAGATGAGAGTCGTCCAGCACTACCAGTACTCTGGTGAGAGAGCTCGGGTCCAGCACTACTTAATCTAGGCTGAGAGAGCGGCGTCAGCACTACAGTACTCAGGCTGAGAGAGCGTCCGTCCAGCACTACAGTACTCTGGCGGAGAGTGAGGCCGTCCAGCACTACAGTACTCTGGATGAGAGAGCGGCGTCCAGCACTACAGTACTTCTGGCTGAGAGAGCGGTTTCGGTCCAGCACTACTGTACTCTGCTGAGAGAAGCGGCGTCCAGCACTACAGTATTCTGGCTGGAGAGCGGCGTCAGCACTACAGTACTCTGGCTGTGAGGCCCCGGCGTCCCCAGCACTACAGTACTCTGGCTGAGAGAGAGGCGCGTCCAGCACTACAGTACTTCTGGCTGAGAGAGCGGCGTGCAGCCACTACAGTACTCTGGCTGATAGAGCGTCGTCCAGCACTACAGTATCTGGCTGAGAGAGCGGCGTCCAGCACTACAGTACTCTGGCTTGAGAGAGCGTCGTCCAGCAATACATTACTCTGGTGAGAGAGCGGCGTCCAGCACTACAGTACTCTGGCTGAGTGAGCGGCGCCAGCACTAACAGTAATCTGGCTGACGAGAGCGGCGTCAGACTACAGTACTCTGGCTGAGAGAGAAAGCGGCGTCCAGCTCTACAGTACTCTGGTGAGAGAGCGGCACCCAGCACTACTGTACTCGGCTGAGTGAGCGGCGTCAACACTACAGTACTCTGGTGAGAGAGCGGCACCAGCACTACAGTACTCTGCTGAGAGAGCGGCCGTCCAGCACTGCAGTTACTCTGGCTGAGGAGAGCGGCACCAGCATACAGTACTCTGGCTGGAAGAGAGCGGCGTCAGCACTACAGTACTCTGGCTGGAGGAGAGGCGTCGTCCTGCACTACAGTACTGTGGCTGAGAGAGCGGCGTCCAGCACTACAGTACTCTGGCTGAGAGAGCGGCCGTCCAGCACTACCAGTACTCAGGCTGAGAGAGCGGGCGTTCCAGCACTTACAGTTACTCTGGTGAGAGAGCGGCGTCCAGCACTACAGTACTTGGCTGAGAGAGCGGCGTCAGCACTACAGTACTCTGGCTGAGAGAGCGGCGTCCGCACTACAGTAACTCTGGCTGAGAGAGCGGCGTTCCAGCATACAGTACTCTGGCTGAGAGAGCGGCGTCCAGCACTACAGTACTTGGCTGATTGAGAGCGGCGTCCAGCCACTACAGTACTCTGGCTGAGAGAGCGGCGTTCCAGCACTACAGTACTCTGGCTGAGTAGAGCGGCGTCGTTCCAGCACTACAGACTTGGATGAGAGTAGCGGCGTCCAGCACTACAGTTACTTCGGCCTGACAGAGAGCCGCGTCCAGCACTACAGTACTCTGGCTGATGAGATCGGCGTTCAGCACTACAGTACTCTGGCTGAGAGAGCGGCTCGTCCAGCACAACAGTACTGTGGATCCCTGAGAGAGCGGTCCAGCATACTACAGTACTCAGGCTGATGAGAGCGGCGTCCAGCAATTACAGTACTCAGGCTGAAGGAGCGGCCGTCAGCACTACAGTACTCGGGCTGAATGAGAGCGGCGTCCAGCATTCAGTACTCAGGCTGAGAGAGCCGGCGTCCTGCACTACAGTATGGCGGAGGTGAGCGGCGTCAGACTACAGTACTCAGCTGAGAGAGCGGCGTCCAGCACTACAGTGACTCAGGTGAGAGAGCGGCGTCCAGCCAATACAGTTACTTGGCTGTGAGAGCGGCGTCCAGCACTACAAGTACTCAGGCGGTGAGTGCGGCGTCAGCACTACAGTTACTTGGCTGAGAGGCGGCGTCCGTCAGCCATACCAGTACTCAGGCTGAGAGAGCGACGTCAGCATTACAGTACTCTGGATGAGAGAGCGGCGTTTCCAGCATACAGTACTCTGGCTGAGGAGAGCGGCGTCCAGGCATAAGTACTCTGGTGGAGAGTGCGCGTCCAGCATACCTGTCTTCTGGCGGATGAGCGGCGTCCAGCACTACAGTACGCGGGCTGAGTGGAGCGGCGTCCAGCACTACAGTACTCTGGCTGAGAGAGCGGCGTCAGCACTACAGTACTCAGGCAAGTACGGTTGAGTCACCTTCAGTCGTGGTCTGGACGTTGAGCTGCTCACATCCCAGACATTGTTTTATAACAAGTAAAGTTACCAAGTAAAAAACGTATCTATTACATTATTTTTCATTATAGGAGTTATTCTCTTCATCATGATGCTGGAAGTTATGTAGTTTACACCTCTGCATGATTATACCCTAGGCTAACTCCACCCCTCTGCCTGATTATACCCTAGGCTAACTCCCCCTCTGCCTGACTTTATACCCTAGGCCTAACTCTCACCCTCTGTGACTTTTACCCCTGGCCTAACTCACACCCTCTGCCTGACTTATACCCCTAGCGTAAACTCACACCCTTGCCTGACTTTATACCCTAGGCCTAATCACACCCTCTGCCTGTCTTATTCCCTAAGCGTAGTCACACCCTCTGCCTGACTTATACCCTAGGCCTAACTCACTCCCTCTGCCTGACTTATACCCTAAGCGTAACTCACACCTCTGCTGAACTTATTCCCTAGGCTACTCACACCCTCTGCCTGTCTTATACCCCCTAAGGTAACTATCAAACCTCCTGCATGACTTTACCCTAGGCCTAACTCACCACCTCTGCCTGAACTTATACCCTAAGCGTAAACTCACACCTCTCTGCCTGAACTGATACCACTAGGCTTAAACTCACACCTATGCCTGTCTTATACCCTAACGAGTAATCACACCCTCTGCGGACTTATACCCCTAGGCCTAAATCCACACCCTCTGCCTGTCTTATACCCCTAGGGTAAACTCACACCCTCTGCCTTGACTTATACCACAAGGCCTAACTCAACACCTCTGCCTGTCTTATACCTCCCTAAGGCATAACTCACACCCTCTTCCTGACTTATCCCCTATAGCGTAACTCTTACACCCTCTGCCTGACTTATTACCCCCTAGGCCTACTCACACCTCTCTGCCTGTCTTATACCCTCTAAGCGTAAGCTCACACCTATGCCTGATTTATTACCCGAGGTCCGAGGGCCATACTCATCCCCTCTGCCTGACTACATTATACCCTTTGACCTAACTCACAGCCTCTGCTGACTTATACCCCTTTGCCTAACTCACCCCCCCCCCCCCCCCCCCCCCAAGCCCTCTGCCTGACTTATTACCCCTTTGCCTAACTCACAGCCTCTGCCTGTTTTTCCCTAAGCGTTCGTAACTCACACCCTCTGCCTGACTATACCCGAGGCCCTTACTCATCCTCTGCTTGACTTATACCCTCTTTTGCTAACTCACACCCTCTGACTGACTTATACCCTTTGCCTAACTCACACCCTCTGGCCTGACTTAAACCCCGAGGCTTACTCTATCCCTTTGCCTGACTTAACCCTGTTGCCTAACTCAACAGCCTCTGCCTGCTTATACCCTTTGCTAAATACAGCTTGCCTGACTTATACCCCTTTGCCTAACTCACACCCTTGCCTGATCGCGATAGAATTCCCTAACCCTATACTTACGGATGTTGTGCGTCTCGCTCAACCTACACGGCATATACTATTTAAAAAATTTTTTGGGAATGAATTTTAGGCTTAAATTTTGCCAATATGCCCCCTCCTCCCCTCCTAATGGTCGCAACTTCGACCATTAGGAGATTATTAGGAAATAACCCGTTTTATATTTTCCAGCCTTGATGTTTTAATTTTTTTCTTTTACTTTTTATTCTTCTAATTAAAATCATGTGTCTAGACAACAAAAATATAACTGTTAAGAAGAAGCAAATAAAACTTGCAACTGTTGTAAAAGTTACGGTACTAGACTTATAGTATTAGTAAGTTAGTAGTGTAACTTACCTCCTCCAAGTGACTGTACTAGAATGTAAGTACCAGTAGCCTAGTAGTTACTTCCCTCGTACAACTGTAGTACAAGTTACGGTGCTGTATTAAGAGTATCAGTATAGTCAGTACTTATTCCTCGTAGACTGTAGTAACAAGTTACGGTGCTGTATTAAGAGTATTAGTAGTCTAGTAGTTACTACCTCGTACAACTGTTTAGTACAAGGTTTACGGTGCTGTATTAGAGTATCAGTATAGTGCTGTAGTTACCTTCCCTCGACAAGTAGTACAAGTTTCGATGTGGTTTATTAAGATTATCAGTAGTCTAGTAGTTCTTCCCCTCGTCTCCATCTGTTAGTACATGTTACGGTGTTATATTAAGAGTATCATTGTCTAGTAGTTACTTCCCTACGTACAACGTAGTACATGTTACGATGGTTTATTAAGAGAATAAGTAGTCTAGTAGTACTACCCACTGCAAACTGTAGTACCAAGTGACGGTGCTATATTAAGAGTATCAGTTAGTCTAGTAGTTACTTCCCTCGTACACAGTATACAAGTTGCGGTGTTATATTAAGAATATCAAGTTAGTCGAGTAGTTACTTCCTCGTCCAACTGTAGTACAGTTACGAATGGTTTATTAAGAGTTTAGTGTCTAGTAGTTACTTCCCTCATTTAACTGTAGTTACAAGTTACGAGGTTTATTAAGAGTATTAGTAGTCTAGTAGTTAATTCCCTCGTACAACTGTTAGTACCAAGTTACGTGCTCATATTAAGAGTAATATGTAGTCTAGTAGTTACTACCCTCGTCCAATCTGTAGTACAAGTTACGGTGCTATATTAGGAATATCAGCAGGAGGTTAGTAGTTACTTCCCTCGTACAACTGTAGTATAGTTTTACGATGTTTATTAAGAGTAACAGTAGTCTAGTAGTTATTTCCTCGTCAACTGTAGTACAAGTTACGATGGTTTATTATGAGTATCAGTTGTTCTAGTAGTTCCTTCCTCGTAAACTGGTAGTACTAGTTACGAGGTTTATTTAAGAGTATCAGTAGGTCTAGTAGTTACTACCTCGTACAACTGTAGTAAAGTTACGATGTTTATTAAATAGGTATCAGTAGTCTAGTAGTACTTCCCTCGTACAACCTTTAGTACCTAGTTACGATGGTTTATAAGTGTTCAGTAGTCTAGTAGTTACTACCTGTACAACTGTAGTAAAAGTTACGATGGTTTATTAGGAGTATCAGTAGTTCTAGTCGTACTTACCTCGTACAAACTGTAGTACTAGTTACCGATGGTTTATTAGAGTATCAGTAGTCTAGTAGTTACTTACCTCGTACAACTGTAGTACTAGTTACGATGTTGATTAAGAGTATCAGTTAGTCTAGTAGTTACTTCCCTCTTACAACTGTATTACTAGTTACGATGGTTTATTAGAGTCACTTCTGTAGACTAAGTGGGTTTACTTCCATCTTCGACATCCTGCGTAGCATTATTTTCACTTTGCTGTCTAAGGTAAAGTTTACCACATGTGACTTAACAATAGATTTAATTTTATTTTTATTTTATTTGATTTACTTGTGATATATAAGATTTAAAAGTTGGTTGGTGGGACAAGATATTCCAGCAAAGATTACACTTAGTGCCAGATATTTATTACTTAATTAAGAGGAGTCGATGTCAATGTATTTTTAAAGTTGTTTGTTGCTGTTGTGTTGTTGTTATTGTTATTATTGTGTTGTTGTTCCTGCTGTTTTTTTTACTGTTCTTTTTGCTTTTGTTTGTAGTTATTGTTCTTGTATGTTCAAGTTGTTTTCTGTTATTTTGGTTATTGTGATGGAGTTGTATGCCTCCTGGGTTTACTGAGGTGGGTTTCGGGGGTCAACGCCCCGTGGCACGGTTTGTGGACAGGCCTGGTGGTGGTAATCCCAAAGCGATGATAACCAGGCTGTTACTGTGGGGCACGCAAATCAACGCATGAATACAACCCGGCTTTTCATGTTACTGACTTTACGTTTCTTAACAATAGGTCGTTAAGAATAAGTGAGAGATGTGGGGTATGCTGGATCAGTAAACATTGGTTGTAACATCAAGAGACGGAGATGTGAGTCACACAGTGAGGAGATGTTTATTACCAAATGGTATTTTTTGAAGCAGCCGTAAGTTCAAAATTCTGTACAATAATAAAATCAAAGATAATTTTAAACAACCATTAACTCTTCGTAAAAGTTAGTGTCGACAGAGACATTTTTTCTTACAATAATGGTAAGGTTGTGAATAATTTGCCCCCCCAGTGTTAATTATTTAAAATATCTCACACACAGGGCAGAGAGGGCTGAGTCAGGATGAGTGAGTTTCCCTGCGCTTGAAGTACGTGGTGCTGGCCCAGCTTGATCATTGACGAGGTGATGACTTTGATTGCTAAGTATTAATTTCACCCGAGAAAGCACAGTGAGTCATCAATGATGTTAATCAACCTATTTTTACTTAAATTATGTTAACACTTTTTGGTTACATCCAATTTCTCCGAATTTTTAATGGTAGCTGCGAGGAAGACAAACTTTTAACTATCGAAGATCTACTAAATGAGATGTGTTTTCCCTAAATTTTAATTTCACATTTATAGCTAATTCTACGCGGCACGGAATAAACTTGCAAAACACCGTGTTATTCTGCTGGTTTCAGAATGATTTGTCAAATCCTAGCGTTGTAAGATTTCATTAGTCTCGTTGTCTCCCACCATCACCAACCATTCACGTTCAAGCATGTTGGAATGTACAAACACACACAAAACTCAATATGTGCCGTCTAATCACTCTCTCAAGCTATAACTCTCATTCCCACTTAAGTAAAATAATTCAGAATAAACCACCGTATTCACCATCATCCCCACCAACATCCCTATTCCTAATCTCGCCAGTGCAGTATCCTTTCTTCATAGCACTACCCTCATCACAACTCAAAAGCCCCATATCGTTTGCTCTCCCGCCATACCTGTCCTACTCACAGACACTTCAGGGCCTCACCTCATCCAAGTGAAAGTTTATCACATATCCAGCCATCGTCTTTACCACTATCTTCGACCTCTTCAAATACCTTTCAATTACTCACCTCGTCACTAATACCTGGAAAAAACAGGGAATGGGAATCAGCTATGTTAGGGTAATGTTCGTCAGGAAATAAACATTTTAGAAAAGATAAAAAGGAACGTGTTACCCATTCATATAGTCTATTTCACATTCCTAACCTAAACCACGTGAGAAAGGGTATCTGCCAAATAGTTATAATTCTCAGATATGTGGAGGATCTTGACATTTTAAGGTCTGCCAGCCTGAAACTCCATCTAACACTATGGTGTTATAGTTTTCATGACGTTGAGGTAGATTAGAGTGTTATGCTTTCTGTAGATGTGACCCCATTAAAGACTGTCCATGGGAAAATGTCAAAGTTTTCCAGCATAAGTACAGAACCAGAATTTCTTTGTCGTATAGTACATCATACCCATTGGAGGTTATTGATACTGGCTAAAAAATATGCCACAGGCTGCAAACACACTCCTTCAGATGTTTGTAAAATTACTGCCCTTCACCCATGAAGGCCTCATGCTTTACATGTTGGTTTCTGTATCAGAAACTATACTATATCGTCTAGAATGCTGTCTGCCTTCAAGTCTTCAATATATGATGGGATCAGCCTTGGAATGTGGCAGGTGGGAATTCTGCGTTCTGATTGTGGACACTCAATGATAATGACCTCAATGGAATTACAAGGGACAGAGATTTAGGTGCATGGATAGTAACAGTTAAGGAGGTCTAGTTGCATACAAAAGGTGTGGAAAAAAAACTGCCTTAGATAAATTTCGCTTTTGCATGAAACAAACATAGACATTATTAGTTATCTTTTAATTTCACAATTTACTGCAGCCGCTTCCGGGAAATCCCTTTTGTGATGCTGTCTCATTGTCAACAGAGGTGTTGATTAACAAGTTAGTAGTCATACAATTGCTCAAAAGGAGAATATATCCAGCATTTCACTATTATCTGAAATGGGTAGTGGTACTCACTGGGGTTTTTAATGGTAATCTATCATGTTATAAGTCAGACAATATTCTACTTACATATACTGTACCTATCCCTTAGTATTTTGGGGTAACTGAAAGAGGAATAAAACTGCCTGACTCATAGCTGGATTCTGTGTCATTGATGTTGACACAAGATCGATGTCGGGAGACTTGATTAAAGACTACAAAGTGTCTAGGAATGTGGAATGTTTCACTAATGTTTGTCACGTTGGGAATGTTCATTGCATCACTGGCAGTATCTGTTACATTCTACATCACTCATACCTTCATTGTTCACGTTTGTGGACTTATTAACAGCAGGGTGAGACACCTAAATAAACACTGTATATTCAGCATATCAATGTTCGTCAGAAAGTGCACAGAGGCATGTATACACTCTATGTAATTAGTTCTACGTTGATGAATTTCCTGACTATGTAAAGGGACCTAGTTTCCTGAGATTGTCCGATTGGTCACTACTGTCCCTTTGTATTAATGATAAGTCGGCAATGACCCTCATGACACACACTTCCATCCGTTCCTTGAAGCAAATCTATTGATCATATCCAAACAAATTGAGGTGTTAAGGCAACACTGTTTGAGACACAACAAACTTGTTACCAACACTTCTAAATTGCTTCCTCTCCTTCTCTCTATCATTTTGGCAAATGCACGTTGCTCTCTTTTGTTTGCTTCAAGTAAATAGTTGCCAATTTGAGTGCCAAATGAGATGACTTCACTTGAGAAAAAACACTGTGTAAACCACCTGCTTCACGAAAATTGCTGGTCTTATTGCTCTGGGGTTTGTCCCCCCTCCACATTACGAAGAAACCAATGCAGAGAATCGCGATTATATCCCTGTAGCAGCAGGACATCTCTCATTGCGGTCATACCTGATTCAACTCTCAATTTAGTCACAAAAACTGTGCAGCAGTATAGTTCGTGATATTCTATTAAACAGACAAGAATTCACCAGCAGCGAAGTAGAGATAGTAGGGGAAATTTAGGAGAGTACACTTCCGACACCAGTTGTGGAATAAACTGTATATTTTCCCAGAAATCCAGTAGTTATATGTTATATAGATGGCCATACTGTATTAAAAACATTTATGTTCATAGAAAATGGGGAAATGAGCCTGAGCGCCTACGCAGATAATGTAATTTTCAAATTAAAATTTGCCCATTGAGTCCTTCACTGGATGTAATTATTGAAGTCATTAATTAGTTAATTACTTAATTAATTATGTATGTGAAATGACAGTGTAGTGGATTATAATTATTTACAATATTAATTTGGCTTAAGCCAAGTCAAGTGTGGCTAAAAAATTATATTGGGCATAATATTAATTTTGCTTTAATTTGCTTATAATATTAATTTGATAGAAAATCTGGCCAAAGATTTATATCAGTGTATGTGTAATTGATAGACAAGTGTAGTACAATTTTATATGTGTTAATATTAATTTTGCTTTATGTCAAATTCTGGCATGGTTTTATATTAATTTGTATAATATTTGATAAGCCAAGTTGGCTAAAGGTTTGTTAGTATTAATGTACATTTAAAATTTATATTATAAATTTTTTTTGCATGTATTGCTAAGCTCAGTAGTAGGTTTTATTCAAAGGTAAGTGGTATCAGTGTTGTAAGTTGTACTCAGTGTTATTAATTAAGTTGATTAATACAGTGCATCATGGCTGAAAATGAGGAAAATTGATGTAGAATACAAAACATATGGGGAATATAGAGTTAAAGAAAGCATTAGTGCAAGCTTGAAAGGTCATGTAACCAAGGATATAATAAATGTTTGGAATGATAATTAATCAAGAAACTGGAAATTTTTTTTTTTAAAAAAAACCTGGATTGTGGAATTTTTTTTTTAAAAATTTATTTAGATGCTTTAGGTAATAGATAGATTCATACAAATTATATTACAATATAAATATGAAGGATTTGTTTAGTAACTGTTGTAAGATGAGACTGAAGTAGATCTTATGATTTAATTAGTATTGGTGAATTAGAGGGGGGGAAAAGATTCAGTCTTGCAAAAAGTCTGGCCTTGAATAAATTAAAATTGTTGTAAACCAGGCAGTTAATCAATCTTGCTCCACAAATAAGATGTTGCCAAAACTCCCAGAATTATGTTTACCTGTATTTAATCCTGGAGAAAACCTGAGGAGAGGAGTTTGGACAATTTGTAAGGCAGCTGTGCATGACAGAAGTGCCTAGCCTGTTGTAACTAAATTATTTCACCTCAAAGGACAGGTAAGAGGGATGCTCACATACTCATCAAAGCCTTTCCAATGTAGTTGATTCTTTACAAGGATGCAGTTGACTTGTTGAAGGTCACTTACAGGTAATACAGAACAAAGTAGGTTGGATCTAGTGAATATCCCTTGTTAATTTAAAATCTCAGATCACACTTACAAACGTTTCAGAAGTTTACGAGTAAACTGGGAGAGCACTCTCAAACTTTAAGTAATAAATATAATCTGAAGGAATCAAATACAATGTTATTGAGTGCCATTGTACGAATTAAAATATAAGCATGAAAAAACACTTGAATGACTCTCTAACAAACACACAAGGATTATTTTGGTTGGGGAAATAAGGTCGGTCTACAAAGAATAATTGTTCAGTTTGCAGACCAGGCCAACTAATCATTTTAAGATGCAAACACATAATAACTCTAAGGTATCGGTAAAGTTTCACAAAGGGGAAAATTATCCCAATGGTACATAATCAAAATTCTTTTAAAAATAGTTGCATATGTGCCATTCAGAAGTTTAGGTAATCACAATGTAAAGGATTGTCATGCCAAATTAAATTACTATTATCAATTTCACAAAGGAAGACACCATATAGTCATGTGTAAGGTTAATGTGATATTAATGTAAATGTTGACAATCTGACACATACAGAGCTAATGTAAAAAATTGCTGCTAATGTTTACTGATGGTTTTGTGAAGTAGCTTACCTGTGTTACAGGTAAAAATGATGATGAAAGGCATAAATCGCAAAAAATGTAACTGCATTATTGGATCAGGGATCCCAGGCGTAATTTCATAAAGCGTATTTGTCTTGATGGTATGAAAGTACTATGGCGTGATACCACAGCTTTAAAATATCTGGTTTTCTCTCGGATAATAAGGTCTCAATTGTATGACCACTGTTTATTGGTAACTGTCAGGATGTGTGTGTGTCAATGAGAAAAAAAACGTGTTAATGCAGTAATTGTAGATAACTTCCAGAGAAAATATCAATTAAAGGACTTAGTTAAAGCTTCAGAAAGGCTTAATCGTAATTGTAAATTTAGCACCTTTTGGTTGTAAGTGATGATTCTGAAGGCGCAATAAATATTTGATTGGTAGTGATATTATGCCTCTTCGTTCATGACGTTCCCATTATTCGACTCACATTCAGTCGGGTAGCAATGAGAATGTATTAGATGTTTTCCACAACAGTTTCCACGGCAGTCTCTTTCTTCTTCATCGTTTCTCCTTTCCATTGTCTTCTTGATCGTCAACTTCTTTCCCTTGCTTGTCCAGCCACTGACGTTTTCCCTTCTTGAACACTGAGGGACTCAAACAGGAGGACTACTCCGAATCTTTTTGTTTTCCTCGGTCAGTCGCCGAATTTCCATATTTGCCAACCTCAGTTCTTCCTTAAGCTGTTGGTAAAGTTGCTCGATGGAGGGCATCTTGCTTCAATTCTAGAGAGCGCGCAAACAGGTCTTCACAGAGCCAAGTACACGTCAACACTGCGCAAAAGCCAACTCAATCAGGAGCTACTGCGCAGCACGTCCGCAGCACGTCAGGTATACTTCTGTATTGTACAGCAATAAAGGAATGGAACAGACTACCAGACATGTAAAAGCCAGTCATAGCATGAACCAGCTCAAGAAGAGTGCCAAAAAGTGTCTGATGAATGTAGTTACAGAAAGGGGGGGGAATGATTTTCTATTTTTTAGCTAACATATGTGTAATTTTTACCATATTCCTAGTAATGACCCGTATTGAGATAAGTCTTAATGACCCTCGTGTAGTAGATTAGTCTTTTTAGTATATTTAAGATATATTTTCATATAGAAAATAACCTTTATATTATAATAATAAGGTAAAAGGACCCAATGAAATAAGTCGCCTGTCTGACTTTTTTGGGTTATCCAGGTTCTCTACACTTGTTGCTATGTTGATAATTCTATGTAAAAAAAACTGTATTTGTGTATACCTGAATATAAACTTACTTACTTACCTACATAGCGGCGTCCAGCACTACAGTCTTGGTTGAGCGCGCCCCCCCCCCCCGGCCGTTCCAGCACTACAGTACTCTGGGCTGAGAGAGCGGCGTCCAGCATAAAGTACTCTGGCTGATAGAGCGGCACCAGCACTACAGTACTCTGGCTGATAGAAGCGGCGTCCAGCACTACAGTTCTTGGCTGATAGTGCGGCGTCCAGCACTACAGTTACTCTGGCTGAGAGAGCATCGTCCAGCACGACAGTACTGTGGGTGGTGAGAGCGGCGCCGTCCAGCACTACAGTACGCTGGCTGAGGAGAGGCTTCCAGCACTACAGTACTCTGGCTGAGAGAGCGGCGTCCGCAACTACAGTACTCTGGCTGAGAGAGCGGCGTTCTGCACTTAACAGTGACTCTGGTGAGAGGCGGCGTCCAGCCACTACAGTACTCTGGTGTGAGAGCGGCATCCAGCACTACAGTACTCTGG
The DNA here is from genome assembly GCF_026875155.1 of Cherax quadricarinatus. Classification (NCBI taxonomy): domain Eukaryota; kingdom Metazoa; phylum Arthropoda; class Malacostraca; order Decapoda; family Parastacidae; genus Cherax; species Cherax quadricarinatus. The sequence continues at coordinate 1,528,125 of NC_069484.1, read as the reverse complement.
CTGATAGAGCGGCGCGTTCCATCATACAGTACTCTGGCTGAGAGATTGGCGTTCAGCACTACAGTACTCTGGCTGATAGAGCGCGATCCAGCACTACTGTAATACTGATGATAGAGCGGCGTCCAGCACTACAGTACCTATGGTTGATGAGGCGGCGTTCAGCAATAACAGTACTCTGGCTGAGAGAGCGGCGTCTCCCACCACAGCAACTACGTACTCTGGTGATAGAGCGGTCGTCCAGCACTACAGTAATTGGTTGAGAGAGCGGCGTTCACAGCTTACTGTTCTCTGGCTGAGAGAGCGGCGTCCAGCACTACAGTACTCTTTGCTGAGAGAGCGGAGTCAGCACTACAGTAATCTGGTGAGAGAGCGGCGGCCAGCACTACAGTACTCTGGCTGAGAGGCGGCCGTCGTTCCCAGCACTACAGTACTCTGGCGAGAGAAGCGGCACCGTCCAGCACTACAGTACTTCTGGTGAAGAAGCAGCGTCCACGACTACAGTATATGGCTGAGAGAGCGGCGTCCAGCACTGGCCGTACTCTTGGCTGAGAGAGCAGCGTCCAGCACTTCAGTTACTCTGGCTAGAGAGTACGGCGTCCAGCATGCAGTACTCTGGTGAGAGAGCTGCGTCCAGCACTACAGTGCATGGCTGAGAGATTGGCGTTCAGCACTACACTGCTCTGGCGGAGGAGGCGGCGTTAACCACTATAGTACTTGGCTGAGAGAGCGGCCGTCCAGCATACAGTACTGTGGCTGGAGAGAGCGGCGTCCAGGCATACAGTACTCTGGAGGAGAGAGCGGTCCGTCCCGCATACGTTACTGTAGCTGAGGAGAGGCGACAGCACTACAGTACTCAGGCTGGAGAGAGCGGCGTCAGCACTACGACTCTGGCTGAGAGAGCGAACGACCAGCTACTACAGTACTGTGGTGAGAGGAGCGGCGTCCAGCACTACTAGTACTCTGGCTGAGAGAGCGGCGTCCAGCACTGCAGTACTCTGGCTGAGAGAGCAGCGTCAGCATACAGTAACTCTGGCTGAGAGAGGCGGGCCCGTCCAGCACTACAGTACTCTGGCTGAGAGAGCGGCGTCCATCACTACAGTACTCTGGCTCGAGAGATTGCGTTCAGCACTACAGTACTCTGGCTGAGGAGCGGCGTCTATCACTATAGTACTCTGGTGAGGAGCGGCGTCAGCACTACTGTACTGTGGCTGGTTTAAAGTTTGGATATCAGTTGGGGGGAGGAGTAGGAGGAGGTGAATGTTTCAATTTTGGGAGGGACGTGTCAGGATGGGTCTTGAAGGATGAGGGAATCATGAATTGATGGGGAAAAGGTGAGTGGTGCACTTGGGAGTCTGTGGGAAAAAAAACTTTGCCCTTTGGAGGCAGGGGGGGAATGTTGAGAGTAAAAGTTTTACCAACATTTATAGGGGTGTGAAAGGGTGATAAATGTTGCGCGGGGAAAAGGGCGGGAGGCAGTGGAAAAGTCATTTTGGGGGAAATGTGTGGTGTGAATTAATGCAAAAATTTTCGTGTATGGAATTAGGAGGAGGTGCGGGATTACAAAACTGTTGTCAAAGGGCTGAGGAAGGGTTTTGAGGTGGTTCGGAATGTAAAAGGAATGGGCGAACAGAATACTTCAAGAGTGTTCGTCTGTGTGGAAGGAAGGCAGGGGGGGGTGGCCTGGGAAAAGGGTTTTGGAGGGAGGGGTAAAGGGGGTTTTTGTTGCGAGGGGTTGGCTTCCAGCGGATGCGGAGTGTGTTTGATGGGAGTGAATAGAGACGAATGGTTTTAAATCTTGAGTGCTTTTGGGAGTTGAGCAAAGAAATTTATGAAGGGGATTCGGGAAACCGGCGGGCCCGGGACTTGAGCCCGGGGAGAGGGGAAGTACAGTGCCTCATTTGAAAAGGGGTTTAATGTTGCAGTTTAAAAACGGTAGGTAAAGCCCCTTCTGGAAAGCAGTGATGGAGGAATGATGGTGAAAGTTTTTTTTTTTGGGGCCCACCCTCCCTTGGGGGGGGAATGGGCCAGTGTGAAAATAAAAAAAAATAATTTTCCCGGGGTGTGCGTCAACGAAGGGGAAATGTTAATGATTATGGAGGGGCTAATAAAATAATAAAAATGCAAATATGCCTCTGAGGAAGTTTTTGAAATTCTTCCCAAAAAAAGTACAAAATAAGCAAATATTACAATGGAGATTAATGCCAAAATGTAGTAATGTATTGGGATTAATTTGGGAACTAGAAAGTTTTTGTTAAGGGTAAAACATTTAATTACGTGGCCCAAAAAAATTAATGAGAGAGTCTGTTGCTGAAGTTTAAAAAGTTTTTGATCCACTATTTTATTTCACCCTTACTAAAAAGGGGGAAAATTATTAAATAAAAAGAAGCTGGAAACATAAATGGGCTTGGGATGAAATTCTACCTGAGGTTCATTACAGGGGGATAAATTAAATTTGGGTGATTATGGAAAATTTCCCATGTTGGATTTCTCACGCCAGGTGGCCAACCCCAAATGGGAAAATGTACTATCATTTTTTGTGATCTTAAAAATTGGGCATAAAGCAGTTGCTCCCCTCTGTAAAGTGTTATTTCTCTTTTTATGTCTAAGGCTAAAGTATCTAAAATTAAATCACAACTTTACCCAGTTGGAATTAACGCAAATTTGTACTCGTCAATTAGAAAATTATATAAGAATATTTGGGCAGGAGATAAATATTAGCGACACTGAAATTTGGTTGATAATGAGGTATCCTTCATGGTTAGTAATGGAAACGTAAAATTGGTGTAAAAAACAGATTTTGCAAATTTAACGATGAAAGAGAAGTATAATAGTTTGGGTCAGCATTGTTAACATTTATCTATACCAGGGAGGAAAATCTATGATTTTTTGTTCGGGGTTTTCCCTATCAAAATTTGTAAATGCTTATCTGGTTTTAAAGGACCGAGCTGGTTGGTAAATAAAGCTAATTGGCCTGTACAAAGAGTATATTGCTCCTTTTGAAATTTACGTGCCCACCGTCCAATGTTTGCCCCTTTTTAACCCATTGATAAAAATGGTATTCTTCTTTCCAAAAATAAATGAAACTAAGGGGGGTTTTTAAAAATTTCTAAACAAATGAAATTCATGAAATTTTTTCACATCCCTGAATATTGGATAAAAAAGGGGTACAAGGAAATCTAGGGAAATGAGATTAAATTGATGAGGGAAAAGAAAAATGTAAAATTGCCTAATAGGAATTTGGGGGCGTTTGGAAAAAAGTAATTATGTGCAGAGGTAGGTTAAAAAAATCGAATTTGGGTGTTTATGCTAAACCCCTATCTTCTCCCCAAAAATCAAATCTAACAATTTTTAAATTTTTCCCAAAAAGCCAAAAAAAAATGAAAATGCATGGTGGAGAAAAAATCCTTAAATTGTTTTGGGGAAACTTTGGATTCCAAAAGGATGACAAAGTTAAAAAGGGTGATTAAATCTTGTGAAATATGTCGCCGTGTCGATGCCAGACCTAATGTACCCAGGTCCTCAACCATCGCCAAAGGACATGTACAATTAGTGAAACCATTTGATGTAACGGGTGTAGACTATGTGGTCCAATATTTTAACAGGTATTCAGTGGTTTTCCACTGAAAGGTATCTTTGTTTTTTTCACCTGTATGCTACTTGGGCAGTTCATTTAGAAGTGGCACAGACTTTTCTGCAGAACAGTTTTATACAGCTTTTCGAAAATTTGCAGCTAGGAAATTCTGCCCAAATTTGAGTTTTCGGATAATGCCACAAATTTTGTCCCAGGTGCTCAGCACTTGATAAAATTAATAATAGTAACGTGTTCAACTCTGTTACCCACGAGGGTTACCGGGAAATTTATTCTCCTAGACCCCTTGGCGGGGTTTGGGCTGTAAAAAAGACTTTAGACCAGTAAGCAGGTCCCCGTAAATACTAAACGGGAAGAAAATTTAATTTTGGGAAGAATTCCATGCTGTTGGGGAAAGCGAGAATTTATAAATAATGGCATCCTCGTACAGAATGTAACCTGATGCAAATGATTAACACCTTCTCACCAAATTGTGGAAAGAAATTGGAACTGCCCCTGCTATAGAGATAACAGGAAAAGTGATGAAGTTTCAATGATGCAGCAGTGTTGTGTAATAAATTTAAATGAAAAATAAAGAAATTTGTATTGGTCTAATGGGGGCATAAGGAATATCTTCTTAACTACGAAAACACTTTTATGGTGCGACAAGGCAGTAAATCGACGACCATCATCGAGTGACATTGGTTATTGACATGAACTCATCGAACATTGTGGCTGGGGGCAAAGATTGACATTGTCCCCAGATGAAAAAAGGTTTGTCTGGAATGTCAAAGTTTGTGTCAGGCCGGGAAAGTTTACACGAAATTAATAAATTGATTCCCTTGGAATTAAATGCATTAAATCAAATGTAAATAAAAATCAAGGGGAAAGTGACACAAGTATATGGAAGGCACGTGACCAAGTGTCGGAAGAGGAAATGTAGTAAGACCTACTAGGAAACAGCCCTCAAGCCAGAACCCGGGTGGAAACGTCTCCAAAAGGAAGGAGTACTTTGAACGTTTAGCAAGAACTCCGCCCGCCTTTGTTGGAAATACTGTATATTTTCCGAAATTCAGTAGTTATATGTTATAAAGGGGCCCTACTGAAAATTTAAAAACTTTATGTATAGAAAATGGGAAAAAGGCCTGGCCTGTCAGAAAGCACTCGCCTTGTTTGTTTTGAAAGAGGTAACAGACGTTAATTAATAAGTGAAAAATTTTTTGGCTTAGAGGTTAAAATTTGGGTTCACCTCTCAAATGGGGGCGAAATTTTTGGGATAGCTTTCCGCATAACTTTAGATATCAGGGGACGGAGAAGGGCAACTCCGGAACCTCGATAAGCTTATGTAGTAACCCGGCCAGTGTATTTTCATGACAGACAGTGGGTTTTTTTGAGTATGATACCATTTAAACTCCGTCAAATTGGTGAGTGTTAATTTAAAATTATTTTCTTTGTTAAATAAAAGTGTGTATTATAACGTTTTTTAATTTTAAAATACATCAACAAATTTATATATTTTCCACATTCCCGGTGTGTATATTTCATTTGTAATTAATAGGTCCAGGCAACTTGTGGTAGACATGGTAGGTATCGAAGGGGGGCATTTTTGATGATTTTTGGCGTAAGGTAGAGTGTGTAGCTAATCCCCAATTTAGATTTTGTAACCTACCCCCTGCACCTAATTACTTGTTCTCTAAAAACAGCCCATTTTTCTATTATGGAGCTTTTCACAAATTTTTTTTCCTAATCAATTTAATTTTTTTCCCTAGATTTCTTCCCGACCCTCTTTATCCAAAATTCAAGAGGTGTGAAAACTTGTTGAGACATTCACTTGTTTAGAATTTAAACACCAAATAAGTTTCTTGATTATTTGGGGAAAGAAGAATACCTATTTATATCAATGGCTAGGAAGGAAAACATTGGGGTGGTGGGGCACAGTAAAATTTAACGGACCAATATACACCTTTTGTACAGGGGAATTATTTATTACGAAAAAGCTCAGGGTTTAACCTGATTTCAGCATTTACAAATTAAGCATAAGGTAAACCTAGAACAAGAAATCAGCTGGTTCTCCTAAAGGTACATGATTTTAAAGTTAACTATGTTACCCAAACTATTTATTTTCTTGCTTTTTTTTTTTTCACGACTCTGTTTTTTCGTCACAATTTTACTGTTTCCATTCGAATCCATTTAAGGATACCTCATTACAGACCAAATTACAGTGTTGCTAATATTTATCTCCTGCAACTTATTTTTATATAATTTGCTTTAATTTTACACCTACATAAATAGCTGTTATTCCAACGAGGTAAGGTACGTGATTTAAATTGGAGACCTTCAGCCTTAGAATAAATGAGAAATAACACTATTACAAAAGGAAAAGCAACTGCCCATATGCTAAATTTTTTTGCATCACAAAAAATGTGGAGTACATTTTTTTCCCCTCTGGATGGCCCCCTGGTGTGGGGGAAAAATTTAAAATTGGGGTTTTTTCATAACACCCAAATTTAAATTTATCCCCCCGTTAATGAATTTCCTCAGGGAGAGTTTCTTCATACAATTTAAACTTCCTCTTCTTGTATTAAATTTGTAATTTCCCCCTTTTTTGCAAGGGAAGACACAAGCCAGTGGATCAAAACATTTGGGAAAATTCGCAAGTAAAAAATCCTTAGTTAATTTAGGGAATCTGAATTATTGGTTTTACATTAACAAATCTCCTCAGTATCCCAAGTTAATCCCCAAAAATTACTACATTTGTCACTTAATCTCCCTTGTAATATTTACTTTTTTTGTACTTTAATTTGGATAATTTCTATTTTTTTCCCCCAAAGGGATATTTTTCATTTGCTTATTTTGTTGCCCTCCAAAGACATTAAAGTTCCTCTTTAGTTGAGTCACACCCCGGGAAAAAGGTGTTACTCAAGGAGGCAAATACATAAAATACAAAAAATTTATTGGGGCCCACAGAATCATCTTTTTCACCAGAAGTGCTAAATTTACATCATGTGAAAGTCTTTCTGTAGCTTTTCTAAGCCCTTTTGTTGTATTTTCTTTTGGAAATGTATTACAATTACTGCATTAACACTTTTTTCTCATTCCAACTGACAGTTACATAAAAAAGTGTCATCAATTTACCCTTTTATCTGAGAGAAAACCAGTAATTTTAGAGTTGTAGGATCTCCCACTGTACTTTATTTAAACAAAACATTTTCAATTTTAAAGTACGCGGGGCCTTGGTTTTAATGATTTTTTTTTTTGATTATGTATTTTTCCCAATTTTTACCTGTAAAACAGGAAGGTACTTTAGCAAAACCCTATTATTAACATTGCACAATTTTACATACCCCGTTGTGTCAGGATTGTCAAATTATCATTATTATAACATTATCAAAAGACCCTAACACATGACTAATTTTGGGTCTTTTCCTTTTTGACATTGTAACGTTGTTTAATTTGGGATGCAATCCTTTTTAATGTATTACCTAGACTCTGATACACCTGTAAATTTTTTAAACCTTTCAACTTTTATTCCCGAATTGTTGCACTGCAATTCAACAAAAAGATCCCCCCGCAGGAAAGCAATCTCTCTTTTTTTTGTTTCTTATTAATTGGGCTACTCTTTGGAGGGTACTTTTTCCTTTACCCTTTTGGGAATCATTATTTCTGATTCCGCTACTGATGTGCACCCAAACTTTTTAGGGAAAAGAATTTTTGTTATTACCATTTGGGATAATTTTTCCCCCTTTGTGAAAATTGACGATACCTCAGAGTTATTATGCATTGCATCTTTTAAAAAGAGTTAGTTGGGTGGTCTGCAACTGAACAATTTAATTTTGTAGCCAGTTTTTTCCCCCAGACCCCAAAATAAACCCGTGTTTTGTTTGAGGGCCATTCAATTTTTTTTCAGTTAATTTTTTCTGTACATGCACTCAATAAACCCCTCTGATCCCTTTAGATTTAATATTTATTACTTAAGTTTTGGGTGCTCTCCCTTTTTCTCAAAATGTGTAAACCTTTGTTTGTGTATCTGGGGAATTTTTTAAAAAAAAATTTT
>NC_069484.1:1515866-1520003 GCF_026875155.1 Cherax quadricarinatus | reverse complement strand
AATGCCAACAACAGGACACCCGATGGCTCAAAAATCAGAGCCCAAATTAGCAAATAAATAGAAGAGCTCTGAGGCTTATAACCAGTGAGGATACCATCGTTCCCAAGGACGTCAGCACGGCGCAAGCTCTGAAGGACAAACATCCACCCAGGGCTCCCAGTACCAACATTGACCTCCCTGACATTGCAGCAGGCGAAGAACATCTAACCTTACAGGATGCTGATGTGTATAAAGCTGCTATGTCATTTCCACAGGGCTCAGCAGTAAGTTTCACCGGTTTAAGGCCTCAACACTTAAAACAAATACTCAATCCAGCACTTGGTGAGGTTTCAGAGAGTGTGCTGTCTTAACTCACCAAGTTTTCCAACCTGTGCCTGGCTGGCAGTGTACCAGAGGCCATCAGACCCCTTTTCTTTGGTGCCTCATTGTGTGCCCTCCGGAAAAAGGATGGCGGAATCATGCCCATTACAGTGGGTAACATCCTTCGGCGCCTAGTCGCCAAGGCTGCAGTAAGAAGGGTGAGTCAAGAGGCTGCTGCAATGCTGAAATCAACTCAGCTCGGTTTCGGCGTTCAAAAGGGCTCTAAAGCAGCTGCCCACGCAGCACGAGTATATATCAAAAACATGTCCGATGAAAAAGCCTTGGTCAAATTGGACTTTGCCAACGCTTTCAACTCAGTCAGAAGGGATGCTGCTCTCCAAGCAGTTTATAGAGACTTCCTTTCCCTTTATCCCTTCATAGAATCGTGTTATAGTGTGATTTCCAAACTATTGTTTGGGGACCATGAAACTGACTCATGTGAGGGCATGCAATAGGGGTACCCTCTCACTCCCTTTCTATTCTGTTTGGTCATCAAGGAAGTCACAGAAGCACTCTCCAGCGAGCTCAATATCTGGTTCCTGGATGATGGTACGCTAGCTGTCACAACAAAATCTCTCCTAGAGGACATCAGTAAAATTAAAGACATGGGAGAAAGCCTGGGCCTTTCCTTAAACCCCACTAAATGTGAAATAGTTTCTACCAATCAACAGATGATCCAGAATATTAGCGCCGCTTTACCAGGAGCACGAGCCATTGATCCAGCCAATAGCACTCTCCTTGGTGCTCCTCTTGGGTCCAATGCCATCGATCTGATCCTAGAAAAAAAAGTCTCAGACCTCCGGACGATGGAAAGCAGGATGAAAGACATTGACACACATGATGCCTTCTACCTACTCACCAGGTGCCTGTCAATCCCAAAACTTACCTACTTTCTGAGATGCTCCCCAGCCTTCAGCAGTCCAAAACTCAAGGAATATGACTCTTCTAAAGACCATGCTGGAGAGTGTATTGAATCTTTCCCTTGAAGATGGACAGTGGTTGCAAGCCTCACTTCCGGTCAGGCTTTGGGGGCTAGGAGTTCGCAGATCCTCCCAGACTGCTCTACCAGCTTTCCTATCCTCTTCCATAGCATCAAACGAGTTGATAAGATAAATTCTTCCTGATAACCTTAGTGACTCAGCAGGAATACAGGACCCTAGCTATGCCAGTGCCATCACTGAATGGAGACTCTTGCTGCTCTAGCACCAAACACTAGTGCAGCACTGGCTAACAAACAGTCAAGCTGGGATGGCCCGATCACTGAAAAGGTGCTTGCCAACATGCTCAGGGCTGCAACATCAGATAGGGAGACTGCCCATCTCCAGGCTGTGAGCTCACATCACTCCGGGGACTTCCTCCAAACAGTTCCCATATCGGCAATGGAAACACGACTCGACCCTAAGACCCTCCGAATTGCAGTGGCTCTGCGCCTTGCTGCCCCAATTCAAACAGAATACATGTGTATTTGCGGTGAAGCGCAAGCAGACCAATACAGTCTACATAATCTTAACTGTTCCAAAACCAAGGGCTGGCATGCACGACACAATGAGGTCAACGACATCATAAAGAGAACCCTTGCTACAGCTGGATGCCCAGCCAAGAGGGAGCCCCGATCACTAGCAGCCAACAGTACCCACAACACAGCAAACCACCCCGACGGGATCACCATCTATCCTTGGAAGAAGGGCAAGCTCTTAGCATGGGACTATACCTATGTGTCCACATTGACTGACACCTACATCCATCACAGTGTTGGGTGACAGGGAGGATCTGCTGACCACAGGGAGGAGCTGCTGACCACAGGGAGGAGTACAAGATCAGGAAGTACAGGGACATAAGCCAACAGTATCAATTTGTCCCAGTGGGATCAGAGACCTTGGGATCATGGGGAAAAAATGCCACTTGTTTCCTCAAAGAAATGGGTTCCAGACTCATCGACACAACTTTCATGTTCCAGTGCCTCAGCGTAGCCATCCAGAGGGGAAATGCTTGCTGCATACTTGGCTCGTGTCCGGCTTCAGAGGAGCTGGAGGAAATTCATGTTCTTTAATGCATTGTACCATTGTATTCATGTTTGTGTTTTTCTGCATGCATATCTCTCTCTCTCTCTCTCTCTCTCTCTCTCTCCCTATATATATATATATATATATATATATATATATATATATAATATATATATATAAATATATATATATATATATATATATAATATATATATATATATATATATATATATATATATATATATATATATATATATATATATATATATAATATATATATATATATATATAATATATATATATATATATATATATATATATATATATATATATATATAAACATGATCTCTGGATGAAGGAACTCGATAACCTACGAACCTTAGGACATAGGTACCATGCTTTACATCTACCACAGGACATACCTTGGCGTGAGCAAGCGCACACTTGAATCAGTGTTTGTGTATATTTCGCATGCTGATCTCTGCGAATTCCTGCATTGTTCAACATCTTAGTAAGGCTGATGCATGCAGGATGAGTAAAGCTGTAAGCCTTCTCCCGAAAGCTGACGCCCATGGATCAAACGTGTAGCGCTTGCTACCGCAAGGTATTGTCCAGTGTGGGTAGATTGTAAAGCATGCGTACCTTGTCCTAGTTCGTAGTTCGGCTCCTTCAGAGATCAGTGTTTGTGTATATTTCGCATGCTCTCGCGAATTCCTTGCATTGTTCAAATCTCTAGTAAGGCTGATGCATGCAGGGGATGAGATGAAAAGCTGTAAGCCTTCTCCCTGAAAGCTGGCTGCCTTGGATCAAACGTGTAGCGCTTGCTACACGCCAAGGTATTGTCCAGTGTGGGTAGATTGGTAAAGCACTGCGTACCTTGTCCTAAGGTTCGTAGGTTCGAGTCTCCTTCAGCCAGAGATCAGTGTTTGTGTATATTTCGCATGCTCTCGCGAATTCCTTGCATTGTTCAAATCTCTAGTAAGGCTGATGCATGCAGGGGATGAGATGAAAAGCTGTAAGCCTTCTCCCTGAAAGCTGGCTGCCTTGGATCAAACGTGTACGTTTTCTACACGCCAAGGAAATTGCCCCGTGTGGGTAGTTTTGGGTAAAGCACGCGTACCTTGCCTAAGGTTCGTAGGTTCGAGTCTCCTTCAGCCAGGATCATGTTTGGTAATTTCGCATGCTCTGGGCAAATTTCCTTGCATTTTTAAAATCTCTAGTAAGGTTTGATGCTGCGGGGGATGAGTGAAAACCCTGAACCTTTCTCCCAAAAAGGGGCGGGTGCCGATCAAACGTGTAGCGCTTGCTCCCCCCCAAAGGAAATTTCCATGGGGGTAGATTGGAAAAAGCCCCTGCGTCCCTTGGTCCTAAGGTTCGTGGGTTTTCGATTCCCCCCCCCAGCCAGAGTCAGTGTTTGTGTTTTTTTTCGCTTTCCCTCGCAATTTCCCTTTGAAATTGTTCAAATCTCTAGAAAGGGCCCGATGCATGCAGGGGAGGAGTTTAAAAGCTGAAAAGCCATTTTTCCCCTGAAACCCGGCTGCCTTGGATCAAACTTTTACGTTTGCTAAAACCCCCAAGGAAATTGTCCAGTGTGGGAAAGTTTGGTAAACCCTGCGTCCCTTTGTCCAAAATTTTCGCGGGTTGATTCCCTTTTCAGCCAAGATCAGTTTTTTAATATATATAATATAAAAAATTTTATATATATATAAATATATATATATATATATATTTTTATTTTTTAAATTTTTTTAATCACCGGGCCGATTCCCCCCAA
>NC_069484.1:1483366-1510866 GCF_026875155.1 Cherax quadricarinatus | reverse complement strand
CAACTGAAGTACAAGTTACGATGGTTTATTAAGAGTATTGGTAGTCTAGTAGTTACTACCCTCGTACAACTGAAGTACAAGTTACGATGGTTTATTAAGAGTATCAGTAGTCTAGTAGGTACTTCCCACGTACAACTGTAGTACTAGTTACGATGGTTTATTAAGAGTATCAGTAGTCTAGTAGTTACTTCCCTCGTACAACTGTAGTACAAGTTACAATGGTTTATTAAGAGTATCAGTAGTCTAGTAGTTACTTCCCTCGTACAACTGTAGTACTAGTTACGATGGTTTATTAAGAGTATCAGTAGTCTAGTAGTTACTTCCCTCGTACAACTGTAGTACTAGTTACGATGGTTTATTAATAGTATCAGTAGTCTAGTAGTTACTTCCCTCTTACAACTGTTGTACTAGTTACGATGGTTTATTAAGAGTATCAGTAGTCTAGTAGTTACTTCCCTCGTACAACTGAAGTACAAGTTACGATGGATTATTAAGAGTATCAGTAGTCTAGTAGTTACTTCCCTCGTACAACTGTAGTACTAGTTACGATGGTTTATTAAGAGTATCAGTAGTCTAGTAGTTACTTCCCTCTTACAACTGTAGTACTAGTTACGATGGTTTATTAAGAGTATCAGTAGTCTAGTAGTTACTTCCCTCGTACAACTGAAGTACAATTACGATGGTTTATAAGAGTATCAGTAGTCTAGTAGTTACTTCCCTCGTACAACTGTAGTACAAGTTACGATGGTTTATTAAGAGAATTGGTAGTCTAGTAGTTATTTCCCTCGTACAACTGAAGTACAAGTTACAATGGTTTATTAAGAGTATCAGTAGTCTAGTATTACTTCCCTCGTCAACTGAAGTACAAGTTACAATGGTTTATTAAGAGTATCAGTAGTCTAGTAGTTACTTCCCTCGTACAACTGTAGTACTAGTTACGATGGTTTATTAAGAGTATCAGTAGTCTAGTAGTTACTTCCCTCGTACAACTGTAGTACAAGTTACGATGGTTTATTAAGAGTATTGGTAGTCTAGTAGTTACTTCCCTCGTACAACGAAGTACAAGTTACAATGGTTTATTAAGAGTATCAGTAGTCTAGTAGTTACTTCCCTCGTACAACTGTAGTACAAGTTACATGGTTTATTAAGAGTATTGGTAGTCTAGTAGTTACTTCCCTCTACAACTGAAGTACAAGTTACGATGTTTAATTAAAAGTATCAGTAGTCTAGTAGTTACTTCCCTCGTACAACTATAGTACTAGTTACGATGGTTTATTAAGAGTATCAGTAGTCTAGTAGTTACTTCCCTCGTACAACTGTAGTACAAGTTACAATGGTTTATTAAGAAGTATCAGTAGTCTAGTAGTTACTTCCCTCGTACAACTGTAGTACTAGTTACGATGGTTTATTAAGAGTAATCAGTAGTCTAGTAGTTACTTCCCTCGTACAACTGTAGTACTAGTTACGATGGTTTATTAAGAGTATCAGTAGTCTAGTAGTTACTTCCCTCTTACAACTGTAGTACTAGTTACGATGGTTTATTAAGAGTATCAGTAGTCTAGTAGTTACTTCCCTCGTACAACTGAAGTACAAGTTACGATGGTTTATTAAGAGTATCAGTAGTCTAGTAGTTACTTCCCTCGTACAACTGTAGTACAAGTTACGATGGTTTATTAAGAGTATTGGTAGTCTAGTAGTTACTTCCCTCGTACAACTGAAGTACAAGTTACAATGGTTTATTAAGAGTATCAGTAGTCTAGTAGTTACTTCCCTCGTACAACTGAAGTACAAGTTACAATGGTTTATTAAGAGTATCAGTAGTCTAGTAGTTACTTCCCTCGTACAACTGTAGTACTAGTTACGATGGTTTATTAAGAGTATCAGTAGTCTAGTAGTTACTTCCCTCGTACAACTGTAGTACAAGTTACGATGGTTTATTAAGAGTATTGGTAGTCTAGTAGTTACTTCCCTCGTACAACTGAAGTACAAGTTACAATGGTTTATTAAGAGTATCAGTAGTCTAGTAGTTACTTCCCTCGTACAACTGTAGTACAAGTTACGATGGTTTATTAAGGTATTGGTAGTCTAGTAGTTACTTCCCTCGTACAACTGAAGTACAAGTTACGATGGTTTATTAAAAGTATCAGTAGTCTAGTAGTTACTTCCCTCGTACAACTATAGTACTAGTTACGATGGTTTATTAAGAGTATCAGTAGTCTAGTAGTTACTTCCCTCGTACAACTGTAGTTCTAGTTACGATGGTTTATTAAGAGTATCAGTAGTCTAGTAGTTACTTCCCTCGTACAACTGTAGTTCTAGTTACGATGGTTTATTAAGAGTATCAGTAGTCTAGTAGTTACTTCCCTCTTACAACTGTAGTACTAGTTGCGATGGTATATTAACAGTATCAGTAGTCTAGTAGTTACTACCCTCGTACAACTGTAGTACAAGTTACAATGGTTTATTAAGAGTATCAGTAGTCTAGTAGTTACTTCCCTCGTACAACTGTAGTACTAGTTACGATGGTTTATTAAGAGTATCAGTAGTCTAGTAGTTACTTCCCTCGTACAACTGTAGTACTAGTTACGATGGTTTATTAAGAGTATCAGTAGTCTAGTAGTTACTTCCCTCTTACAACTGTAGTACTAGTTACGATGGTTTATTAAGAGTATCAGTAGTCTAGTAGTTACTTCCCTCTTACAACTGTAGTACTAGTTACGATGGTTTATTAAGAGTATCAGTAGACTAATGGGTTTACTTCCATCTTCCGACATCCTGCCGCGGCCTTATTTTCACCTTTGCTCTCTATCAGGTAAAGTTTACGACATGTGACTTAACAATAGATTTCATTTTATTTTATTTTATTTGATGTACTTGTGATATATAAGATTTAAAGTTGGTTTGTGACAAGATATTCCAGCAAAGATTACACTTAGTGCCAGATATTTATTACTTAATAAAGGAGTCGATGTCAATGTATTTAACGTTGTTGTTGCTGTTGTGTTGTTGTTATTGTTATTATTGTTGTTATTGTTCCTGCTGTTTTTACTGTTCTTTTTGCTTTTGTTGTAGTTATTGTTCTTTATATTGTTCAAGTTGTTTCTGTTATTTTGTGTTATTGTGATTGAGTTGTATACCTTGGGTTTACCTGTGGTGGGTTTCGGGGGTCAACGCCCCGTGGCACGGTTTGTGACTAGGCCTGGTGGTGGATCAAAGCGTGATCAACCAGGCTGTTACTGCTGGAGGCACGCAAATCAACGCATGAATCACAACCCGGCTTTTCATGTACTGACTTTACGTTATCTAACAATAGGTGGTAAGAATAAGTGAGAGATGTGGGGTAAGATGGATCAGTAAACATTGTTGTTAACATCAAGATGACGGAGATGTGAGTCACACAGTGATGAGATGTTTATTACCAAATGTATTTGAAGTCGCCATAAGTTCAAAATCCTGTACAATAATATAAATCAAATATAATATTAAACAAACATTAACTCTTCGTAAAGTTAGTGAATAATTTGCAGTGTTAATTATTTAAAATATCTCACACACAGGGCAGAGAAGGTGCTGAGTAAGGATGAGTGAGGTTCCTGCGCTGAAGTATGTGGTGCTGGGCCCAGCTGATCTAGACGACGTGATGACTTTGCTTGCTAAGTATTACTTCACCCGAGAAAGCCTAGTGAGTCATCAATGATGTTAAATCAACAATTTTTACTTAAATTATGTTAACCTCATTTTGGTACATCCAAATTCTCCGAATCTTATAATGGAAGCTGCGAGGAAGACAACTTTTAACTATCGAAGGATCTACTAAAATGAGAGTGTTTTTCCTAAATTTTATTTCACATTTATAATTAATTCTACGAGGCACGGAATATAACTTGCAAACACCGAGTTATTCTGCTAGTTTCAGAAAGATTTATCAAATCCTAGCGTTCGTAAGATCATTAGTCTCGTTGTCTCCCACCATCACCAAACATTCACGTTCAAGCATGTTGGCATGTACAAACACACACAAACACATATGGGCCGTCTAAACACTCTCTCAAGCTCTAACTCTCTTTCCCACTCAAGTAAAATAATTCAGAATAAACCACCGTCTTCCACCATTCATCCCCACCAACATCCCTATTCCTAATCTCGCCAGTGCAGGATCCTTTCTCATAAGCACTACCCTCATCACAAACTCAAAGCCCCATATCGTCTGCTCTCCACCATACCTGTCCTCCCTCACAGACACTCAGGGCCTCACCTCATCCAAGTGAAAGATTTATCACATCATCCAGCCATCATCTTTACCACTATCTTCGACCTCTTCAAAAACCTTCAAATTCTCACCTGTCACGAATACCTGGAAAACAGGGAATCAGCTATGTTAGGTAAGGTTCGTCAGGAAATAAACATTTTAAGAAAAGAAAAAAGGAACTTGATACCCATATAGTCTATTTCACATCCTAACCTAAACACGAGAAAGGGTATCTGCCAAATAGTTATAATTCTCAGATATGTGGAGGATCTTGACATTATAAGGCTGCAGCCTGAAACTCCATCTCAACACTATGGTGTTATAGTTTTTCATGGCGTTGAGGTAGATTAGAGTGTTATGCTTTCTGTAGACTGTGACCCCATTAAATGACTGTCCAAGGAAAATGTCAAAGTGTTCCAGCATAAGTATCAGAACCAGAATTTCTTTGTCTATAGTACAACATACCCATTGATGTTATTGATACTTGGCTAAAAATATATGCCACAGGCTGCAACCACTCCTCTTCAGATGTTTGTAAAATTACTGCCCTCACCCATGAGGCACATGCATCAACCTATAACTTAAAATATTTAAAAAATTCTGGAGACAGGAGAATGGGTGCATTATTTAAAATAGAGAAGCGTATGTAGAAACCTACCATATGTAAGAATCGCTGGAGGGATTTGGTATCATGAGGTACTGCGTAATTCTTAATGGTAGGAGTTTTAAGTAATTCAGGGGCCACTTTACCACTACCTACCTCATGGCCCAAAAACGTAATAGTAGACTGACTAAAGAATGATTAACATAGGTTAACAGTTAACTGACAGTCCCTAAACCTTATAAAGAGAGCTTTAAGTTGGGCAACATGTTGGTTTCTCGTATCAGAAACTACTACTATATCATCTAGATATGCTGTCATGCCTTCAAGTCTTCAATATCCTGATGGATCAGCCTTTGGAATGTGGCAGGTGAATTCTGCGTTCTGAATGGGGTCACTGAATTGATAATGACCTCATGGAATTACAAGGACAGAGATTTAGGCGCATGATAGTAACAGTTAAGGAGGTCTAGTATGCATACAAAAGGTGTGGAGAAACTGCTTAGATAAATTCACTTTCTGCATGAAACAAACATAAGACAATTATTAGTTATCTTTTAATATCACAATTTCCTGCAGCCGCTTCCGGGAAATCCCTTTGTGATGCTGTCTCAATGTCAACAGAGGTTGTTGATTAACAAGTTAGTTAGTCATACAATTTGCCCAAAAGGAGAATATATCCAGCATTTCACTATTATCTGAAATGGGTAGTGGCACTCACTGGGTTTTGTAGATGGTATTCCTATCATTTTTTATAAGACAGACAATATTCTACTTACATATACTGTACCTTAACCCTTCAGTGTTTTGGGGTAAATGAAAGAGGAATAAAACCTGCCTGACTCACAGCTGGATTCCTGTGTCATTGATGTTGACACAAGATCGATATCGGAGACTTGACTAACAAAGTGTCTAGGAATGTGGAATGTTGCACTAATGTTTGTCACGTTGGGAATGTTCATTGCAATCACTGGCAGTATATGTTACATTCTACATCACTCCATACCATCATTTGTTCACAGTTATGTGGACTTATTAACAGCAGGGAGAGCACTAAATAACACTGTATATTTCAGCACTATCAATGTTCAGTCAAGAAAGTCGCACAGAGGCATTATACACTCTATGTAATTAGTTCTACGTTGAATTTCCTGACTTGTATAAGGGACCTAGTTTCCTGAGATTGTTCGAATGGTCACTACTGTCCCTTTGTCTATTAATGATAAGGCGGCAATGCCCTCATGACACACACTTCCCATCCGTTCCTTGAAGCAATCTAAAGCTCATTATCAACAAATTGAGGTGTTAGCAACAATGTTTTTTTGCACACCAAACTTGTTACCAACACTTCTAAAATTGCCTCCTCTCCTTCTCTCTATCATTTTGGCAAATGCACGTTGCTCTCGTTTGTTGCTTCAAGAAATAGTTTTGCCAATTTGAGTGCCAAAAGAGATGACTCACCTTGAGACAAACACTGTAAACCACCTGCTTCACGAAATTGCTGGTCTTATTGCTCTGGGGTTAGTCCTCCCCCTCCACATTACGAAGAAACCAAAGCAGAGATCTGCGATTAATATCCCTTGTAGCAGCAGACATCTCTCATGCGTCATACCTGATTCAACCTTCAATTTAGTCACAAAACTGTGCAGCAGTAATAGTTCGTTGATATTCTATGGAAACAGAACAAGAATTTGCCAGCAGCGATGTAGAGATAGTATGGGGAAATTTAGGAGAGTACACTCAGACACCAGTTGTGGAAAATACTGTATATTTTCCAGAAATACAGTAGTTATATGTATATAGATGGCCATACTGTATTTAATAACATTTATGTCATAGAAAATGGGAAACTGAGCCTGCGCCTGTGCAGAAGAGACACTCGCCATTGTTTGTTTTGAATTGAGAGTAACAAACGTTAATTAATAATGTGAAGAATTTTCGAGCTCTAGAGGTTAAAATTGGGTTGACACCTCTCAAATAGGAGGTGAAATTGTTGGATGTGCATTCTTGCATAACTTGAGATATCAGGCGACTGGACAAGACAACTCCAGGAACCTCAGATAAGTCTTATGTAGTAACCTGGCCAGTGTTATTTTCATAGACAGGCAGTGAGGTTTTCTGAGTATGATACACATTAATCTTCAGTCAAATTGATGAGTGTTATGATTAAGATATATTCTCCTTCTGTTATATAAATGTGTGTATATATAATCCTTTTTTAATTTTAATATACAGTCCACAAATTTATATATTTACCAGCATTCCTGGAGATGTATATTTCATTTGTAATTAATAGGTCCAGAGCAACTTGTGGATATGACAGTGGTAGGTATCGAAGGAGGACATTTTTTGCGACCTAGGTGTCCCAAATTCCTACTTGTCTAACCGATAAATAATAACTATCTTTGTACATTTACTGTTATGTACATAATGATGAAATGAAATAATCAAATCAGGTGCTAAACCTGTAAAGGGGTACATAATGATACATTCAGATAAATGTAATTTTCCACATTTAATTTGCCCATTGGTCCTTCGAACTGGATGTAATTAGTGAAATCATTAATTAGCTAATTACTTAATAATTATATGTGAAATGACAGTGTAGTGGATTATAATTATTACAATATTAATTTGGATAAGCTAAGTCAAGTGTGGCTAAAAATTATATTGTGCATAATATTAATTTTGCTTTAATTTGTATAATATTAATTTGATAAGGCAATTCTGGCCAAGATTTATATCAGTGTATGTGTAATTGATAAGACAAGTGTAGCTAAATATTATATTGTGTATAATGTTAATTTTGCTGTCAAATTCTGGCAAGGTTTTATATTAATTTGTATAATAATTTTGATAAGCCAAGTCTGGCTAAAGGTTTGTTAGTATTAATGTACATTTAAAATTTATATTATAATTTTTTTTGCATGTAATTGCTAAGCTCAAGTAGCTAGGATTTATTCAAAGGTAAGTGGTATCAGTGTTGTAAGTTGTAATCAGTGTTATTAATTAAGTTGAATTTAATACATTGCATCATGGCTGAAAATGAGGAAATTAATGTAGAACACAAACATATGAAATATAGAGCAAAGAAAGCATTAGTGCAAGCTTGAAAGGGTCATGTAACCAAGGCATATAATAAATGTTTGGAATTAATGAATCAAGAAACTGTGAATACTGATGATTTAAAATTGTATTTAGATGCTTTAGGTAATAGATATGATTCATACAAATTATATTACAATAAATATGAAGGAGATTTGTTAGTAAACTGTGTAGATGAGACTGAAGTAGATCTTATGATTAATCAGTATTATGAATTAGAGGAAAAGATTCTTTCTTGTAAAAGTCAGGCCTTGAATAAATTAAAATGTGTAAACCAGGCAGTTAATCAATCTGCTCCAACAAATAAGATGTCTGCCAAAACTCCCAGAATTATGTTTACCTGTATTTAATCCTGGAGAAAACTGAGAGGAGTTTTGGTCAATTTTTAAAGCAGCTGTGCATGACAGAAGTGACCTAGCCTGTGTAACTAAATTATTTCACCTCAAAGGACAGGTAAGAGGAGATGCTCACATACTCATACAAGCCTTTCCCAATGTAGATGATTCTTACAAGGAAACAGTTGACTTGTTGAAGGTCACTTACAGAAATACAGAACAAAGTAGGTTGTATCTAGTGAATATCATTGTTAATTTAAAATCTCCAGATCACACTTACAAACGTTTACAGCAGTTTAGAGTTAAACTGGAGAGCACTCTCAAAACTTTAAGTAATAAATATAATCTGAAGGAATCAAACTGGTTATTGAGTGCCACTGTACAGAATAAATTAAGCTGAAAAACACTTGAGTGACTCTCTAACAAATATCACTAGGATTATTTTGGTCTGGGGGAAATAAGACTAGGTCTACAAGAATTAATTGTTCAGTTGCGGACCAGCCAACCAACTCATTTTAAAGATGCAACATATAATAACTCTGAGGTATCTGTAAGGTTTCACAAAGGGAAAAATTATCCCAATGGTAATAATAATAATCAAAATTCATTTCCTAAAAATAGTTGCATATGTGCATCAGATGTTTAGGTAATCACAATGTAAAGGATTGTCATGCCAAATTAAACTACTATTATCAATGTCACAAAGGAAGACACCATATAGTCATGTGTTAGGGTCTATATGATAATGTTGATAATAATGATAATGTTGACAATCATGACACAACAGTAGCTAATGTAAAAATTGCTGCTAATGTTAATAATGATGGTTTTGCTGAAGTAGCCTTACCTGTGTTACAGGTAAAAATTAATGATGAAAGACATAAATCAAAAAATGTAAATGCATTATTGGATCAGGGATCCCAGCGTACTTTCATAAAGCGTAAATGTCTTGATGGTATGAAAATACAGATGGGAGATACCACAGCTTTAAAATTATCTGGTTTTTCTCTCGGATAAAAGGTCTCAATTGTATGACACTGTTTATGTAACTGTCAGGTTGGGCAATGAGAAAAAACGTGTTAATGCAGTAATTGTAGATAAACTTCCAGAGAAAATATCTATAAAAGGACTTAGTAAAGCTAGAGAAAGGCTATAACGTAATGTAAATTTAGCACTTTCTGGTGTAAGTGATGATTCTGTAGGCCCAATAAATATTTTGATAGGTAGTGGCTATTATGCCTCCTTTGTGAAGGGTATGGTAAAGAAATGTGGTGTCATCCTTTTGAAGACTGCAGGAGGCCATGTAATGTATGGTAGGATTCCTCATAATAGTAATGCATGACTAGAGGAAACTACAAATACCATAACTGTGTGTCTTATTCATTAAATCGTACCCCAGTATAATTCTTCCATAGATGATGGTGTTGAGCCAGTGCATAAATTGTGGGAATTAGACGGCATTGGAATAAATGTAAATGAAGAAAGTCCAGACGATTCTTTTACTCAGGAACAGTACCTGAGAGATGTAAAATTTGAATCTGGACAATACTGGGTACGACTTCCGTGGAGACTGAACCATCCAAAATTTCCCACTAATTACAGAATGGCATATGGACAGTTAAAAGCTCAGCTCCGCGAACTGAGTAAGACACCAGAATTGTTGACTGCCTATAATGATATAATTGCTAAGCAGTTAATTAATAAATATATAGAAGAGGAACCTTCTGAGCAAGCCAAAATTCATGGTCACTATTTGCCACATCACGGAGAGAAGAAGGATTCAAAGACCACTCCTCCGAGGATTGTGTTTAACTGTAGTGCCAGTAACAAAAATGTACCTAGTTTAAATGACTGATGACATGTCTGTCGTTGACGGAAAAATTATGAGATATCTTATTAAATTTCAGAGTGAAGCATTATGCCTTTACGGCTGACATAAGTAATGCTTTACTAAGAGTGGGTTTACAAGAGGCAGACCGGGATTGTACCTGCTTCTCATGGCCTGAGAATCCTATTGACCCACTTAGCCCTCTGAAAACCTTTCGCTTTAGGAGCGTATTATTTGGTGCTACATCCAGTCCGTTCCTATTTAAAGCGATGATAAATGCAAACCTTAAACGTATGGGATGTCCATTGAGTAAAGTAATGAGCAAACAATTTTATGTGTACAATTTCCTAGGAGGTAGGTTACTGAAAGCAGTGAAGAGTTTTTACGAGGATAGTGAGGCTCAAGTTAGAGTACATAGGAAAGAGGGAAATTATTTCCCAGTAAAAGTAGGCCTTAGACAAGGATGTGTGATGTCACCGTGGTTGTTTAATATATTTTATAGATGGGGTTGTAAGAGAAGTAAATGCGAGGTCTTGGCAAGAGGCGTGGATTAAAAGATAAAGAATCACACATAAAGTGGAGTTGTCACAGTTGCTCTTTGCTGATGACACTGTGCTCTTGGGAGATTCTGAAGAGAATTGCAGAGATGGTGGATGAATTTGGTAGGGTGTGCAAAAGAAGAAAATTAAAGGTGAATACAGGAAAGAGTAAGGTTATGAGGATAACAAAAATATTAGGTGATTAAAGATTGGATATCAGATTGGAGGGAGAGAGTATGGAGAGGTTGAATGTATCAGATATTTGGGAGTGGACGTGTCAGCGATGAGTCTAAGAAGGATGAGGTGAATCATAGAATTGATGAGGGGAAAAGGGTGAGTGTGCACTTAGGAGTCTGTGGAGACAAAAAACTTTGTCCTGGAGGCAAAGAAGTGAATGTATGAGAGTATAGTTTAACAACACCTTATATGGGTGTGAAGCATGGGTGATGAATGTTGCAGCGAGGAAAAGGCTGGAGGCAGTGGAGATGTCATGTCTGAGGCAATGTTGGGTGTGATATATAATGCAGAGAATTCGTAGTTTGGAAGTTAGGAGGAGGTGCGGGATTACCAAAACTGTTGTCCAGAGGGCTGAGGAAGGGTTGTTGAGGTGGTTCGGACATGTAGAGAGAATGGAGCGAAACAGAATGACATTAAAGAGTGTATCAGACGTAGTGGAAGGAAGGCAGGGTAGGGTCGGCCTAGAAAGGTTGGAGGGAGGGGGTAAAGGAGGTTTCGTGTGCGAGGGTCTTGGACTTCCAGCAGGAGTGTGTGAGCGTGTTTGATAGGAGTGAATGGAGACAAATGGCCTTCAATACTTGACGTGCTGTTGGAGTGTGAGCAAAGTAACATTTATGAAGGGGTTCAGGGAAACCGGCAGGCCGGACTTGAGTCCTGGAGATGGGAAGTACAGTGCCTGCACTCTGAAGGAGGGGTGTTAATGTTGCAGTTTAAAAACTGTAGTGTAAAGCACCCTTCTGGCAAGACAGTGATGGAGTGAATGATGGTGAAAGTTTTTCTTTTTCGGGCCACCCTGCCTTGGTGGGAATCGGCTAGTGTGATAATAAAAAAAAATAATAATTTCCTGGGTGTGACGTCAACTGAAGAGGAACTGTTAATGACTTATGGAGAGGCTAATAAAATAATGCAAAGTGCAAATATGCCTCTGAAGGAATGAAATAGTAATTCTTCCAAATTAAAGTACAAAATAACAAATATTACAATGGAGATTAAGTGCCAAAATGTAGTAATGTATTGGGATTAACTTGGGATACTGAGAAAGATTTGTTAATATTAAAACATTATAATTACAGTAGGCCCAGTAAATTACACTGAGAGAGTCTTGCTTGCTGAAGTTTTCCAAAAGTTTTGATCCACTAGGTTCTTTTCACACCCCCTTACTATAAAAGGGAAATTATTAATACAAGAAGCATGGAAACATAAATGTCTTGGGATGAAATTCTACCTGAGGAATTCATTAACAGTGGGATGAATTAATTGTGATTATGAGAAAATTCCAATGTTGGAGTTCTCACGCCAGTGGCCAATCCAAATGGAAAAATGTACTACTCATTTTTTGTGATGCTTCAAAATTGGCATATGGAGCAGTTGCTCACCCTCAATGTAATAGTGTTATTTCTCTTGTTATGTCTAAGGCTAAAGTGTCTCCAATTAAATCACATACTTTACCTCAGTTGGAATTAACAGCCATTTATGTACTCGTCAAATTAGCAAATTATATAAGAAATAAGTTGCAGGAGATAAATATTAGCGACACTTGTAATTTTGGTCTGATAATGAGGTATCCTTACAATGGATTCGTAATGGAAACAGTAAAATTGTGTACGTGCAAAACAGAGTTGCTGAAATTAATCAGATGCAAGAGAAGTATAATAGTTTGGGTCAGCATATGTTAACCTTTAATCATATACCAGGTGAGGAGAATCCAGTGATTTTTCTTGTCTCAAGGTTTACCTTATGCTAAATTTGTAAATGCTGTATCATGGTTTAAAGGACCGAGCTGGTTGGTAAATAAAGCTAATTGGCCTGTACAAAAGGCGTATATTGCTCCTGTTGAAATTACTGTGACCACCGCTCCAATAGTTTGTCCTTCCTTTAGCCATTGATATAAATAGGTATTCTTCTTACCCAAACTAATCAATGGTAACTAAGTTGGTGTTTAAATTTCTAAACAAGATGAATATTTCATATAAGTTTTCACATCCTCTTGAATATTGGATAAAGAGGGTACAGGAGGAAATCTATGGAAATGAGATTAAATTGATGATGGAAAGAAAAATTGTGAAATTATCCATAATAGAGAAGTTGGGGCTGTATTTAGAGAACAATGTAATTATGTGCAGAGGTAGGTTACAAGATGCTGAATTGGGTGATTATGCTAAACTCCCTATCTTACTGCCCAAAACTCATCATCTAACAAATTTAATTGTTCTAAATGCCCATAAAAATGTAATGCATGGTGGAGTAAAAAATACCTTAAATTGTATTAGGGAAACTTTCTGGATTCCACAAGGATGACAAAGTGTAAAAAGGGTGATTAAATCTTGTGTAATATGTCGCCGTGTGGATGCCAGATCCTATATGTACACAGGTCCTCAACCATCGCCAAAGGAGCATGTACAATTAGTGAAACCATTTGATGTAACAGGTGTAGACTATAGTGGTCCAATAATTTTAACAGGTACTTCAGATGGTGTTCCACTGAAAGTGTATGTTTGTTTGTTCACCTGTACTGCTACTAGGGCAATTCATTTAAAGTGGCACAGGTACTTGTCTGCAGAACAGTTTATATACAGCTGTTTCGAAAATTTGCAGCTAGGAAATTCTGTCCGAGATTGATGATTTCGGATAATGCCACAAATTTTGTACCAGGTGCTCAACACTTGATAGAATTAAATAATAGTAACGATGTTCAATCTCTGTTAACCCAGCGAGGGCGTACCTGGAAATTTATTACTCCTAGAGCCCCTTGGCAGGGTGCAGGCTGTACAAAAGACTTATAGACACAGTGAAGCAGTGTCTCCGTAAAGTACTACACAGGAAGAGAATTAATTTGGAAGAATTCCATGCAGAGTTAGTGGAAGCAGAGAATTGTATAAATAATAGGCATCTCTCGTACATGAGTGATACACCTGATGCAAATGTATTAACACCTTCTCACCTAATATGTGGAAAGAAATTGGAAGCTGCCCCTGTCTATAGAGATAATCAGGAAGAAAGTGATGAAGATTACAATGATGCAGCAGTGTTGTGTAATAAATTTAAAATGTTAAATAAAGTAATTGATAATTGGTCTAATGTGTGGCATAAGGAATATCTTCTTACACTACGTGAACACTTTTATGGTGCGACAGAGGCAGTAAATCGACAGACCATTCATCGAGGTGACATTGTGTTAATTGACACTGAACATCATCGAACATTGTGGCCTCTGGGCAAAGTATTGACATTGTACCCAGATGAACAAGGTGTTGTCTGGAATGTCAAAGTGTTGTGTCATGGCCAGGAAAGTTTATGCACAATTAATAAATTGATTCCCTTGGAATTAAATGACATTCAATCAAATGTAAATGAAAATCTAAGGGAAAGTGACACAAGTGATACGAAGGCAACGCTGACCAAGTGATGCAGGAAGAGGAAATCGTAGTAAGACCTACTAGGAGAACAGCCATTCAAGCCAGAACCGGCTGGAATCGTCTCCTAAAGGAAGGAGTACTATGAATCGTTTAGCAACGAACTCCGCCCCGCCGTAGTGTGGAAAATACTGTATATTTTCCAGAAATACAGTAGTTATATGTATATAGATGGCCATACTGTATTTAATAACATTTATGTCATAGAAAATGGGAAACTGAGCCTGCGCCTGTGCAGAAGAGACTCTCGCCATTGTTTGTTTTGAATTGAGAGTAACAACGTTAATTAATAATGTGAAGAAATTTCGTGCTCAAAGGGGTTTAAAAATTTGGGGATTGACACCTCTCAAATAGGAGGCGAAATTGTTGGATGCGCATTCCTGCATAACTTGAGATATCAGGCGACTGGACAAGACAGCTCCAGGAACCTCAGATAAGTCTTATGTAGTAACCTGGCCAGTGTTATTTTCATAGACAGACAGTGAGGTTTTCTGAGTATGATGCACATTAATCTCCAGTCAAATTGGTGAGTGTTATGATTAACATGTATTCTCCTTCTGTTATATAAATGTGTGTATACATAATCGTTTTTTAATTTTAATATACAGTCAACAAATTTATATATTTACCAGCATTCCTGGTGATGTATATTTCATTTGTAATTAATAGGTCCAGAGCAACTTGTGGATATGACAGTGGTAGGTATCGAAGGGGGACATTTTGATGAGTTTTGGGCAGTAAGATAGGGTGTTTAGCATAATCACCCAATTCAGCATTTTGTAACCTACCTCTGCACCTAATTACATTGTTCTCTAAATACAGCCTCAATTTCTCTATTATGGAGCTTTTCACAATTTTACTTTCCATAATCAATTTAATCTCATTTCCATAGATTTCTTCCTGTACCCTCTTTATCCAATGTTCAAGAGGATGTGAAAACTTGTATGAGACATTCATCTTGTTTAGAAATTTAAACACCAACTAAGTTACATTGATTAGTTTGGGTAAAGAAGAATACCTATTTATATCAATGGCTAAGGAAGGACAAACTATTGGAGTGGTGGTCACAGTAATTTCAACAGGACCAATATACACCTTTTGTACAGGCCACTTAGCTTTATTTACGATAAAGCTCAGTGCTTTAAACCATGATACAGCATTTACAAATTTAGCATAAGGTAAACCAAGAGACAAGAAATCAGCTGGATTCTCCTCACCCGGTATATGATTAAATGTTAACATATGTTGACCCAAACTATTATACTTCTCTTGCTTCTGATTAATTTCAGCGACTCTGTTTTGTACGTACACAATTTTACTGTTTCCATTACGAATCCATTGTAAGGATACCTCATTATCAAACCCAAAAATTACAGTGTTGCTAATATTATCTCCTGCAACTTATTTCTTATATAATTACCTAATTTGACACCTTCATAAATAGCTGTTAATTCCAACTGAGGTAAGGTACATGATTTAATTGGAGACACTTTAGCCTTAGACATAACAAGAGAAATAACACTATTACACTAAAGGTAAGCAACTGCTCCATATGCCAATTTTGAAGCATCACAAAAAATGTGGAGTACATTTTTCCCATCTGGAAATTTGGGCCCCCTGGGTGGGAACTCTAACATTGGAATTTTTTTCATAATCACCAGTTAATTCATCCCACCTGTTAATGAATTCCTCAGGTAGAGTTTCATCTCATGCACATTTAAGCTTCCATGCTTCTTGTATTAATAATTTCCCTCTTTTAGTAAGGGGTGACACTAAACCTAGTGGATCAAAACATTTGGAAACTTCAGCAAGCAAAACTCCTAGTTAATTTACTGGGAATACTGTAATTATTAGGTTTTAACATTAACAAATCTCACTCAGTATCCCAAGTTAATCCCAATACATTACTACATTTTGGCACTTAATCTCAATTGTAATATTTACTTATTTTGTACTTTAATTTGGACTAATTACTATTTCATTCCCTCAGAGGCATATTTGCACTTTACATTATTTTGTTAGCCTCTCCATAAGACATTAACAGTTCCTCTTCAGTTGACGTCACACCCAGGAAATTGGGTGTTACGTCAAGGAGGCATAATAGTCACTACATATCAAAATATTTATTGGGCCTACAGAATCGTCATTTACACCAGAAGATGCTATATTTACATCATGTGAAAGTCTTTCTGTAGCTTTACTAAGCCCTTTTTGTAATATTTTCTCTGGAAAGTCTATCTACAATTACTGCATTAACACATTTTTTCTCATTGCCCAACCTGACAGTTACATAAACAGTGTCATACAATTGAGCCCTTTTATCTGAGAGAAAACCAGATGATTTTAGAGTTGTAGGATCTCCCATCTGTACTTTCATACCATCAAGACATTTACAATTTATGAAAATACGCTGGGATCCCTGGTCTAATAATGCAGTTATATTTTTTGATTTATGTATTTTATCACCAATTTTTACCTGTAACACAGGTAAGGCTACTTCAGCAAAACCATCATTATTAACATTAGCAGCAATTTTTACATTAGCCACTGTTGTGTCAGGATTGTCAACATTATCATTATTATCAACATTTTCATATAGACCCTAACACATGACTATATGGTGTCTTCCTTTGTGACATTGATAACAGTTGTTTAATTTGGCATGACAATCCTTTATATTGTGATTACCTAGACATCTGATACACCTGTCAAGTTCTTAGAACCTTTCAACTTTATCATTCCATGAATTGTATGCACTGCAATTCATACAAAAATGAGTACCCATGCAGGAAAGACAATCTCTCTTTTCTTTGGTTTCTTATTAATTGGGCTACTCTTAGGAGGGTACTTATTCTTCTTACCTTGTGGAGAATCATTATTTCTGATTCCTGCTACTTGATGTGCACCTATGCAACTCTTTTTAGGAAATGAATTTTGATTATTACCATTGGGATAATTTTTCCCTTTGTGAAACTTGACAGATACCTCAGAGTTATTATGCATTGCATCTTTAAAATGAGTTAGTTGGCTGGTCTGCAACTGAACAATTAATTCTTGTAGACCTAGTCTTATTTCCTCCAGACCAAAATAACCTTTGTGATATTTGTTTGAGGGCCATTCAAGTGTTTTACAGCTTAATTTATTCTGTACCATGGCACTCAATAACCAGTCTGATTCCTTCAGATTATATTTATTACTTAAAGTTTTGAGAGTGCTCTCCAGTTTAACTCTAAACTGCTGTAAACCTTTGTGAGTGTGATCTGGAGATTTTAAATTAACAATGATATTCACTAGATCCAACCAACTTTGTTCTATATTACCATAAGTGACTTTCAACAAGTCAACTGCTTCCTTGTAAGAGTCATTTACATTGGAAAGGCTTGTATGAGTATGTGAGCATCTCCTCTTACCTGTCTTTTGAGGTGAAATAATTTAGTTATACAGGCTAGGTCATTCCTATCATGCACAGCTGCTTTAAAAATTTACCAAAACTCCCCCAATTTTCTCCAGGACTAAATACAGGTAAACATAATTCTGGGAGTTTTAGCAAAGACATCTTATTTGTTGGAGCAGATTGATTAACTGCCTGGTTTACACATTTTAATTTATTCAAGGCCTGATTTTTACAAGAAAGAATCTTTTAGTCTAACTCATGATACTGATTAATCATAAGATCTACTTCAGTCTCATCTAAACAGTTTACTAACAAATCTCTTTTTATGTTTGTTGTAATATAATTTGTATGAATCATATCTATTCCTTAAAGCATCTAAATACAATTTTAAATCATCAGTATTCACAGTTTCTTGATTCATTAATTCCAAACACTTATTACATGCTTTTGTTACATGCCCTTTTCTAGCCTGCAGTGATGCTTTTTTGCTCTATATTCCATATGTTTGTCTTCTATATTAATTTCCTCATTTTCATTGTATTAAATTCAACTTAATTAATAACACTGATTATGTACTAAATTATGCACTTCATAAAGGTAAATATTACAACTTACCTCTGAATAAATCCTAGCTACACTTGAGCTTAGCAATTACATGTAAGAAAATTATAATATAAATTTTAAATAGACATTAATAATGTTAGCAACACTTGAGTTAGTAATTACATATGTAAGAAAATTATAATATAAATTTTAAATACACATTAAATACACACAATATGAAGTTCAACGATGAGAAATTTCAATTACTCAGATATGGTAAACACGAGGAAATTAAATCTTCATCAGAGTACAAAACAAATTCTGGCCACAAAATAGAGCGAAACACCAACCTCAAAGACCTGGGAGTGATCATGTCGGAGGATCTCACCTTCAAGGACCATAACATTGTATCAATCACATCTGCTAGAAAAATGACAGGATGGATAATGAGAACCTTCAAAACTAGGGAGGCCAAACCCATGATGACACTCTTCAGGTCACTTTTTCTATCTAGGCTGGAATATTGCTGCACACTAACCTCCTTTCAAGGCAGGTGAAATTTCTGACCTAGAAAATGTACAGAGAACCTTCACGGCACGTATAACGGGGATAAAACACCTCAATTTCTGGGATGCTTGAGGTTCCTGAACCTGTAATTCCCTGGAACGCAGGCGGGAGAGATACATGAAAATATACACCTTGAAAATCCTAGAGGGACTAGTACCGAACTTGCACACGAAAATCACTCACTACAAAAACAAAAAGACTTGGCAACGATGCAACATCCCCCAATGAAAAGCAGAGGTGTCACTAGCACGTTAAGAGACCATACAGTAAGTGTCATGGGCCCGAGACTGTTTAATTGCCTCCCAGCATAGATAAGGGGGATTACCAACAGACCCCTGGCAGTCTTCAAGCTGGCACTGGACAAGCACCTAAAGTCGGTTCCTGACCAGCCGGGCTGTGGCTCGTTCGTTGGTTTGCGTGCAACCAGCACTAACAGACTGGTTGATCAGGCTCTGATCCACCAGGAGGCCTGGTCACAGACCGGGCCGCGGGGGCGTTGACCCCCGGAACTTTCTCCAGGTAAACTCCAGGTAACGTTTTCTTTACTCATTCAAAAAAACATGGCGACTCCTCCCTGCTCGGCCACGCAGGTGCCGAGCTTCCCATTTTTTATAACATAATTTTTATTAAATACAATATATTTTATTAATTTACACACAAATACACTACTTTCGGAAAATATACTGTATATTATCCACATGTCTCACATGTGTTGGTGGCATAACCCAGTGTAACAAAACACTGTACTGCACACAACACGCAGAAATTACACAGTATGACTTGCAGGATAAACACACTAACAAGACTGACACACAGTGCCTTAAAGCTATGTATGGATCCTGCCTCCACTTCATCACTTCCCAGACTATTCCACTTCCTGACAACTCTGTGACTGAAGAAATACTTCCTAACATCTATGTGATTCATCTGAGTCTTCACCTTCCAACTGTGTTCCCTTGTTGCTCTGTCCCATCTCTGCAACATCATGTCTGGTCCAACTTGTCAATTCCTCTCAGTATCTTATATGTGGTTATCATATCTCCCTTATCTCTCCTGTCTTCTAGTGCCGTCAGGTCATTTTCCCTTAACGTTTCCTAGTAGCACATACCCCTTAGCTCTGGGACTAGTCTTGTTCCAAACCTTTGCAAATTTCTCTAGTTTCTTTACGTGCTTGGCTATGTGTGGGTTCCAAACAGGTGCTGTGTGCATGTGTGTGTGTGTGTACTCACCTATTTGTACTCACCTATTTGTGGTTGCAGGGGTCGAGTCACAGCTCCTGGCCCCGCCTCTTCGCTGATTGCTACTAGGCCCTCTCTCTCCCTCCCCCATGAGCTCATCATACCTCGCCTTAAAACATGTAGGGGTTCCCTGCCTCCACCACATTTTTTCTATTTTCCCAGGGCCTGACTACTCTATGATGAAAAATACTTCCTAACACCCCTTTGATTCATCTAGTCTTCAACTTCAATTGGACCTCTTGTGTCGGGGTTCCCATTCGGGACACCCGCTTTTCCCCTCGTCTATTCCGCGCATTTTTTTATATGTCGTTATCTGTCCCCCCTACCCCCCTGGCCTCCAGTGTCGTCAGGCCGATTTTTCCCCAACCTTTCTTCATAGGACAATCCCCGTAGCTCTGGACTAGTCTTGTTGCAAAACCTTGCACTTTCTCTAATTTCTTGAAATGCTTGACTAGTGTGGATTCCAAACTGGTCGCATACTCCATATGGGGTTACGTAGATGGTAACGAGTCTAAAAGAATCCTTACTGAGGTATCGGAACCTACCGTAGGGTTTTCCAGCGCCCGTAGCTGCAGCAGTTATCTTTTTATGTGCGCCTAGGGGAAAATGCTCGGTGTTAACTCACCCCCAATCTTTTTTTCCCTTAGTGAGGTTTGCATTTTTTTCCCCTTTAAAAATATTGTGTCTGCGGTTTCTTTGCCCTTTCCCCCAACTTCTGACTTTGCATTTGGGAGGGTTAAATTCAAGGAGCCAGTTGCTGGACCAGGCTTGTAGCCTGTCAAGGTCTCTTTGTAGTCCTGCCTGATCCTCGTCCGATTTGATTCTTCTCATTAACTTCACATCATCTGCAAACAAGGACACTGTCTGAGTCTATCCCTTCCGTTATGTCGTTCACGTATACCAAGAACAGCACGTCCTAGGACTGACCCCTGTGGAACCCCGCTTGTCACAGGCGCCCACTCTGACACCTCGTCGCGTACCATGACTCGTTGTTGCCTTCCTGTCAGATATTCTCTGATCATTGCAGTGCCTTTCCTGTTATGTGTGCCTGGTCCTCTAGCTTTTGCAGTAACCTCTTGTGAGGAACTGTGTCGAAGGCCTTCCCTTGCAGTCCAAAAATACGCAGTCGATCCACCCCTCTCTCTCTTGTCTTACTTCTGTCACCTTGTCATAAAACTCTAGTAGGTTTGTGACACAGGATTTTCCTTCCCTGAAACCGTGCTGGTTGTCAATTATACACTTGTTTCTTTCCAGGTGCCCCACCACTCTCCTCCTGATGATCTTCTCCATGACCTTGCATACTATACACGTTAGTGATACGGTCTGTAGTTTAGTGCCTCATGTCTGTCTCCCTTTTTAAAAATTGGGACTACATTTGCCATTTTCCATACCTCAGGGAGTTGCCCAGTTTCAAATGATGTGTTGAAGATCTTTGTTAATGGCTCACACAATATCTCTGCTCCCTCTTTAAGGACCCATGGAGAGATGTTGTCTGTCCCACCGCCTTTGAGGTGTCAAGTTCGCATAGCAGCTTCCTCACCTCCTCCTTGGTTATATGTACCTCATCCAGCACTTGCTGGGGTGCCCCCCTGTTTCTGATTTCTTGGAGTCCTACTGGTTTCCACTGTAAATACCTCTTTAAATCTTGTGTTGAGCTCCTGACATACCTCTCGGTCGTTTCTTGTGAATTCCCCATCACCCTTCCTCAGTCTGATTACCTGGTCCTTGACTGTTGTTTTCCTCCTGATGTGGCTGTACAACAGCTTCGGGTCAGTCTTTACTTTTGATGCTATGTCATTTTCATATTGTCTCTGAGCCTCCCTTCTTATCTGTGCATATTCGTTTTCTGGCTCCTCGGGTGATTTCTTTATTTTCCTGAGTTCTCTGTCTTCTGTACCTTTTCCATTCTCTAGTACACCTAGTTTTTTGCCTCCCTACACCTTTGGGTGAACCAAGGACTCGTTCTGTTCTTCCCATTATTTCTGTTTTCCCTTGGGAACAAACCTCTCCTCTGCCTCCTTGCATTTTGTTGCTACATAGTCCATCATTTCTTGTACTGGTTTTCCTGTCAGTTCCCTCTCCCACTGAATGTCTTGAAGGAAGTTCCTCATGCCTGAGTAGTTCCCCCTTTTGTAGTTTGGTTTTTTTCCCAGCCTATTCCTGCTACTCTCTCCACTTGGAGCTCAACTATGTAGTCGAAGCACAGAACCACATGATCACTAGCTCCCAGGGGCCTTTCATACATGATACCCTCGATGTCCGAACTACTCATGGTGAATACAAGGTCCAACCTTGCTGGTTCATCCTCTCCTCTCTCTCTGGTAGTGTCTCTAACATGTTGATGCATGAGGTTCTCCAGTACCACATCCATCATCTTGGCTCTCCATGTTTCGGGACCCCATGGGGCTCCAGGTTTTCCCAGTCAATCTCCTTGTGATTGAAATCGCCCATAACTAGTAACTTTGCTCCCCCCATGTGTGCTCTCCTGGCCACCTCGGCTAGTGTGTCGATCATTGCTCTGTTGCTCTCATCGTATTCTTCTCTTGGCCTCCTGCAGTTCTGTGATGGGTTGTACATTACTGCAATTATCACCTTATGTCCCTCAGACTGGATTGTTCCTACTAAGTAGTCCCTTTCGCCCATGCCATCCATTCCTTCCATTTTCTCAAAACCCCACTGGTTTTTAATGAGCAGTGCAACTCCTCCTCCACCTCTCCTCCCTCTGTCTTTCCTGAGGATTTGATATCCGGATGGAAAGATTGAATCTGTTTATTATTCTGGTGAGTTTTTGTTTCTGTGAGTGCTATTATGTCTGGGGATGTCTCTTTGATTCTTTCGTGTCACTCCTCAAACTTGTTTGTTATTCCATCTGCATTTGTATACCACACCTTCAACTTCTTTTCTAAGACTGTGTTCTGGGAAGTATATTGGGGTTGGGGAAGTGGGAGACCTGGTAAGGAAGTAT
This sequence comes from Cherax quadricarinatus, assembly GCF_026875155.1. Lineage (NCBI taxonomy): Eukaryota > Metazoa > Arthropoda > Malacostraca > Decapoda > Parastacidae > Cherax > Cherax quadricarinatus. The sequence goes on along the minus strand of NC_069484.1, from coordinate 1,487,852 downwards.
GGGTTGTTGCTGTGGGGGTGAAGTTTGTAATGTAGTGGGTGGGGGGCATTGGATGTGGCATGGGTGTTTTGATTTAGAGTGTTTGGTTGCACTGGGGTTGACCTGGTTGGGAGGCTTCTATAGGAAGTTGTGAGGGAGGCTGTATTTGATCTTCTTCCTGGGTCTGGGATCTCCTGTCTGTCTTCTCCATCCCCTCTCTTTCCTCCTTTTGTGCTTGTGTGTGTGTGTGTGTGTTGTGTGTGTGGTGTAGTCACCTATTTGTTGTTGCAGGGGTCGAGTCTTATCTCCTGGTCCCGCCTCTTCACCGGTTGCTACTGGGTCCTCTCTCTCTCCCTTCTCCATGAGCTTTATCATACCTCGTCTTAAAACTATGTATGGTTCCCGCCTCCACTACGTCACTTTCTAGGCTATTCCACTGCCTGACAACTCTATGATTGAAGAAATACTTCCTAACATCCCTTTGACTCATCTGAGTCTTCAACTTCCAATTGTGACCACTTGTTTCTGTGTCCCCTCCCCGGAATATCCTGTCTTTGTCCACCTTGTCTATTACGTGCAGTATTTTATATGTCGTTATCATGTCTCCCCTGACCCTCCTGTCCTCCAGTGTCGTCATGCCGATCTCCCTTAACCTTTCTTCATAGGACATTCCCCTTAGCTCTGGAACTAACCTTGTGGCAAACCTTTACACTTTCTCTAATTTCTTGACGTGCTTGATCAAGTGTGGGTTCCAACAGGTGCTGCATACTCCAGTATAAGCCTGACGTACACGGTGTACAGTGTCTTGAACGATTCTTTGCTAAGGTATCGGAACGCTGTTCTCAGGTTTGCAAGGCTCCCATATGCTGCAGCAGTTATCTGGTTGAAATGTGCTTCCGGAGACATGCTCGATGTTATACTCATACCATGATCTTTCTCCTTGAGTGAGGTTTGCAGTGTTTGGCCACCTAGCCTATACTCTGTCTGCGGTCTTCTGTGCCCTTCCCCTATCTTCATGACTTTGCATTTGGCGGGATTAAATTCGAGAAGCCAGTTGCTGGACCAGGTGTCCAGTCTGTCCAGGTCTCTTTGAAGTCCTGACTGTTCCTCATCTGATTTAATTCTCCTCATTAACCCTTCCATCATGTCGCTCACATATACCAAAAATAGCAGTGGTCCTAGGACCGACCCCTGTGGGATCCTGCTCGTCACAGGTGCCCACTGTGATACCTCATTACGTACTATGACTCGTTGTTGCCTCCCTGTCAGGTATTCCCTGATCCATTGCAGTGCCCTTCCTGTTATATGCACCTGATCCTCTAGCTTCTGCACTAATCTCTTGTGAGGAACTGTGTCAAAGGCCTTCTTGCAGTCCAAGAAGATGCAATCAACCCACCCCTCTCTCTCGTGTCTTACTTTTGTTACTTTATCATAAAACTCCAGAAGGTTTGTGACACAGGATTTGCCTTCCATGAATCCATGCTGGTTGGCGTTTATACTCTTGTTCCGTTCCAGGTGTTCCACCACTCTCCTCCTGATAACCTTCTCCATAACTTTGCATATTTTACACGTCAGTGACACAGGTCTATAGTTTAGTGCCTCTTTTCTGTCTCCTTTTTTAAAAATGGGAACTACATTTGCCGCCTTCCATACCTCAGGTAGTTGCCCAGTTTCCAGGGATGTGTTGAAGATTGTGATAAGTGGCACACACAGCATATCTGCTCCCTCTCTAAGGACCCACGGGGAGATGTCCAGTCCCATTGCCTTTGAGGTATCAAGGTCACTTAGTAGCTTCTTCACGTCCTCCTCAGTTGTATGTATGTCATCCAGCACTTGTTGGTGTGTTCCCTGTTGGTGTCCCCCTCTCTCCTGTTTTCCCAGAGCGCTTCCTGTCTCCACTGTGAATACTTCCTTAAATCTCATGTTGAGCTCCTAATATACCTCTTGATCGTTTCTTGTGAGTTCCCCACCTTCTTTCCTCAGCCTGATCACCTGGTCTTTAACTGTTATCTTTCTCCTTATGTGGCAATGCAGCAGTTTCGATGCTATGTCGTTTTCAGACTGTCGCTGGACCTCCCTCCTTATCTGTGCATACTCGTTTCTGGCTTTTCGACTGATCTTATTTTCCTGGGTCCTTTGCCTTCTGTACCTCTTTCATTGTTTATTGCACTTAGTTTTTGCCTCCCTACACCTTTGGTCTTCCCATTGTTTCTGTTACCCTTGGGAAGAAACCGTTCTTCTGCCTCCTTACATTTTGTTGTTTCATATTCCTTCATTTCATTTACTGACTTTCCTACCAGTTCTCTGTCCCACTGAACCTTCCACAAGAAGTTCCTCATATCTATATAGTCCCCCTTTTATAGTTTGCGTTTTCCCATTTGACTCGTGTTACCCTCTCAACTTGTAACTCTACTAAGTAATCAAAACTCAGAACTACGCGATCACTAGCTCCAGGGGGCCTCTCATATGTGATGTCCTCAATGTCTGAATTGCTCACGGTGAATACGAGATCCAGTCTTGCTGGTTCATGCTGTGTGTGTGTAAGTGGTGTGTGTGTGTGTGTAGGCAGAGAGAGAGAGAGAGAGAGAGAGAGAGAGAGAGAGAGAGAGAGAGAGAGAGAGAGAGAGAGAGAGAGAGAGAGAGAGAGAGAGAGAGAGAGAGAAAGAAAGAGAGAGAGAGAATATAAAAGAATACAAGGTACTACCCTGCTTTCCTATGTTCCATTCCTTTACATTTAGTATGGCTCATGCCAAAACAGGAAGTATTTATTTACCCCTAAATATCTGTTGGAATCCGTTTCTTCAGTCAGTTAAGGGAAAATTATCATTAAAACTGATCTTTGTATAAGCAAAACAGTAATTATGTAAAACTGAACATTGTTTGATGATAATCAAATAATTTCTTATTTTGGTAAATAAATCAGTAGCAGTAATAAATAATTATTTAATGACAAAAAATATCTTAAAATTCTTATCAATTTTTTCCTTTATATTTTCACTGTAATTATTTTACACACTTTTAGAGCATAATTGTTGGTGTTACCACACCCACGAAATATGATGAAGAAGATATTAAACAATGTCTGGAGTCTGGAGTGTCAGTGGGCAGCAGAGAACAAACAACGGGACGTCTGATCGTTGTTTGTTTGAGTTACATCATCACTTCAAAGTCTTCATGGTATGATGATGAGGCCGCGTTCAGCACCCAAGCTGAGGTAATAGCAAATTTATTGTTATACACAAATTAATTACAAAGTATCCTTGAATGAGGATCCAACTGTTTTTTGTCTTATTTGTCTTTCATCTGTCATTATTTTCGTTTATTACTTAAAAACCTATTACAAGCTGCTTTCTCACACTATTGAAGATTGAGATACTTAGGAATCTTTACTGTGGAAACTTTTCGAAGCCAGTAGCTTCTTTAATCCAATACAGAGAAGAACAATAGAAGATAAGGAGGAGTTTGAGGTAATCAATCCCTCAGCCTGGTGTTGATGTGTTCAGTCCATCAATCCTGAGTGATGTAGAGCATATGCGTGAGTTATATACTGAAATCAGTTGAGTTGAAACAGAAGTAGGTGAAGTCACCAGTGGAAAAATTCACTAGTGTAAGTAGGTCATGACTACAGTTTAGGCAAGTATTGAAGAACACCAAAATTGTGCATAAGTTTCTCATTCTTTAACGTGTGTGTTTTATAAACCATTTACATCATATGTGTAAAACACGTCAACATTCTGGGATCATGTTACACAAAATACTTCAACGCAAGATATTTTTTTTTTTTATATTTTATTTAAAACGTAATACAAATATACATAGGTACATATATCAATATGTAACACTGACACTGGTGATGAGCAATAAACATTCACTGCACAATCTACTGAATAAGCACATACATAAAGACAATAAAATAAATTTAACACAACGTACAGACTTCTTCAACGTTCGTTATTTCACAAGTACACAAGGTTCATAGATATAGTGGAATCTACTCATTATTGCTTACACTCCCCCCCCCCCACCCCCACCAATGAATACATTGTACATTCCTCTGCTACTTAAAATTAAAAAATGACTTGAACAAGGACAACATCAATAACACATTATATAAATACATAACAATCCAGGCAACACCTGACACTATACTATATACAAGTTTTTAAAACATATCACGATTCAAGAAGGAATAAAGGCATAATAATAAAGGCCACAAAATGGCTATAAATAAAACTCCTAAATTACAACCTCAACACAATAATAATGCACCAAGCTTAATAACAATCACTCATAATACAACTCTCAACAAATTACACAAGACCTAGAAATGCATTATTAAGAAACCTGTGCTACAACACAGTTGACCCATCATCCCTCCCCCCACTCACACAACACAGGTGACCCATCATCCCTCCCCTCACTCACACAGCACAGGTGACCCATCATCCCTCCCCCCACTCACACAACACAGGTGACCCAATCACTCCCTCCCCCCACTCACACAAAC
>NC_069484.1:1461476-1482866 GCF_026875155.1 Cherax quadricarinatus | reverse complement strand
GTACCTTGTATATTTGTTTACTTTTTAAAAAAAATTTAAAAAAAAAAAATATCTTGTGGTAAATTATTTTGGTAAATGACCCCAGGATGTTGACGTGTTTTACAATAGATGTAATGGTTTATAAAACACACACGTTAAAGAATGAGAAACTTGTGCACAATTTTGGTGTTCTTCAATACTTGCCTAAACTGTAGTCATGACCTACTTACACTAGTGAATTTTTCCACTGGTGACTTCACCTACTTCTGTTTCAACTCAACGACTTCAGTATATAAGTCAGGCATATGCTCTACATCACTCAGGATTGATGGACTGAACACATCAACACCAGGCTGAGGGACTGATTACTCAAACTCCTCCTTATCTTCTATTGTTCTTCTCTGTATTGGATTAAAGAAGCTACTGGCTGGCGAAAGTTTCCACAGTAAATATTCCTAAGTATCTCTATCTTCAATAGTGTGAGAAAGCAGCTTGTAATAGGTTTTTAAGTAATAAACGAAAATAATGACAGATGAAAGACAAATCAGACAAAAACAGTTGGATCCTCATTCAAGGATACTTTGTAATTAATGTTGTGTTTAAAAATATATTTGCTATTACTCAGCTTGGGTGCTGCACTTGGCTCATCATCATTACCATGAAGAGTTTGAAGTGATGATGTAACTCAAACAAACACCGATCAGACGTCCGTTGTTTGTTCTCTGCTGCCACTGACACTCCAGACTCCAGACATTGTTCAAGCACTTCTTCATCATATTTCGTGGGTGTGGTAAGACCAACAATTATGCATAGAAGTGTGTAAAATAATTACAGTGAAAATATAAAGGAAAAAATTGATAAGAATTTTAAGATATTTTTTGTCATTAAATATTATTTATTACTGCTACTGATTTATTTATCAAAATAAGAAATTATTGATTATCAAGTATCAAAACAATGTTCAGTTTTACATAATTACTGTTTTGCTTATACAAAGATCAGTTTTAATGATAATTTTCCCTTAACTGACTGAAGCACGGATTCAACAGATATTTAGGGGTAAATAAATACTTCCTGTTTTGGCATGAGCCATACTAAATGTAAAGGAATGGAACATAGGAAAGCAGGGTAGTACCTTGTATTCTTTATATTCTCTCTCTCTCTTTCTTTCTCTCTCTCTCTCTCTCTCTCTCTCTCTCTCTCTCTCTCTCTCTCTCTCTCTCTCTCTCTCTCTCCCCTCTCTCTCTCTCTCTCTCTCTCTCTGCCTACACACACACACACCATTTACACACACACAGCATGAACCAGCAAGACTGGATCTCGTATTCACCGTGAACAATTCAGACATTGAGGACATCACATATGAGAGGCCCCTGGAGCTAGTGATCGCGTAGTTCTGAGTTTTGATTACTTAGTAGAGTTACAAGTTGAGAGGGTAACAGGGGTCAAATGGGAAACGCAAACTATAAAAGGGGGACTATATAGATATGAGGAACTTCTTGTGGAAGGTTCAGTGGGAAGAGAACTGGTAGGAAAGTCAGTAATGAAATAAAGGAATATGAAACAACAAAATGCAAGGAGGCAGAGGAACGGTTTTTTCCCCAAGGGTAACAGAAACAATGGGAAGACCAAAGTGAGTCATTGGTTTATCAAAGGTGTAGGGAGGCAAAAACTAAGTGCATTAAACAATGAAAGAGGTACAGAAGGCAAAGGACCCAGGAAATAAGATCAGTCAAAAAGCCAGAAACGAGTATGCACAGTAAGGAGGGAGGCCCAGGGGCAGTCTGAAAAGGGACATAGCATCGATAGTCAAGTCTGACCCGAAACTGCTGCATTGCCACATAAGGAGAAAGATAACAGTCAAAGACCAGGTGATCAGGCTGAGGAAAAAAAGGGGGGGGAAAACTCACAGGAAACGATCAAGAGGTATATTAGGAGCTCAACATGAGATTTAAGGAAGTATTCACAGTGGAGACAGGAAGGGCTCTGGGAAAACAGGAGAGAGGGGGACACCAACTGGAACACACCAACAAGTGCTGGATGACATACATACAACTGAGGAGGACGTAAAGAAGCTACTAAGTGACCTTGATTACCTCAAAGGCAATGGGCCCGGACATCTCCCCGTGGGTCCTTAGAGAGGGAGCAAAATTGCTGTGTGTGCCACTTATCACAATCTTCAACACGTCCCTGGAAACTGGGCAATACCTGAGGTATGGAAGGCGGCAAATGTAGTTCCCATTTTTAAAAATGGAGACAGAAAAGAGGCACTAAACTATAGACCTGTGTCACTGACTTGTAAAATATGCAAAGTTATGGAGAAGGTTATCAGGAGGAGAGTGGTGGAACACCTGGAACGGAACAAGAGTATAAACACCAACCAGCACGGATTCATGGAAGGCAAACCCTGTGTCAAAACCCCTTCTGGAGTTTTATGATAAAGTAACAAAAGTAAAACACGAGAGAGAGGGGTGGGTTGATTGCATCTTCTTGGACTGCAAGAGATTAGTGCAGAAGCTAGAGGATCAGGTGCATATAACAGGAAGGGCACTGCAATGGATCAGGGAATACCTGACAGGGAGGCAACAACGAGTCATAGTACGTAATGAGGTATCACAGTGGGCACCTGTGACGAGCGGGATCCCACAGGGGTCGGTCCTAGGACCACTGCTATTTTTGGTATATGTGAGCGACATGATGGAAGGGTTAATGAGGAGAATTAAATCAGATGAGGAACAGTCAGGACTTCAAAGAGACCTGGACAGACTGGACACCTGGTCCAGCAAATGGCTTCTCGAATTTAATCCCGCCAAATGCAAAGTCATGAAGATAGGGGAAGGGCACAGAAGACTGGACAGACTGGACACCTGGTCCAGCAACTGGCTTCTCGAATTTAATCCGCCAAATGCAAAGTCATGAAGATAGGGGAAGGGACAGAAGACCGCAGCAGTATAGGTAGGTGGCCGAACACTGCAAACCTCACTCAAGTAGAAAGATCATGGTATGAGTATAAATCGAGCATGTTTTCCGGAAGCACTTTATAAACCAGATAACTGTGCAGCATATGGGAGCCTTGAAAACCCTGAGAACAGCGTTCCGATACCTTAGCAAAGAATCGTTCAAGCACTGTACACCGTGAAACGTCAGGCTTATACTGGAGTATGCAGCACCTGTTTGGAACACGCACTTGATCAAGCACGTCAAGAAATTAGAGAAAGTGTAAAGGGTTTTTGCCACAAGGTTAGTTCCAGAGCTAAGGGGAATGTCCTATGAAGAAAGGTTAAGGGAGATCGGCCTGACGACTGGAGGACAGGAGGGTCAGGGGAGACATGATAACGACATATAAAATACTGCACGTAATAGACAAGGGGGGACAAGACAGGATATTCCGGGGAGGGGACACAGAAACAAGTGGTCAAAATTGGAAGTTGAAGACTCAGATAAAGTCAAAGGGATGTTAGGAAGTATTTCTTCAATCATAGGAGTTGTCAGGCAGTGGAATAGCCTGAAAGTGACGTATGTGGAGGGGGGAAAACCATACATATTTTTAAAGGGACGAGGTTGATAAAGCTCATGGAGAAGGGAGAGAGAGGACCCAGTAGCAACCGGTGAAGAGGCGGGACCAGGAGCTAAGACTCGACCCCTGCAACAACAAATAGGTGACTACACACACACACACACACACACACACACACACACACATGCCACACAGCGCCTGTTTGGAACCAAACACATAGCCAGCACTAAAGAAACTAGAGAAAGTGCAAAGGTTTGGAACAAGACTAGTCCCAGAGCTAAGGGGTATGTGCTACTAGGAAACGTTAAGGGAAAATGACCTGACGGCACTAGAAGACAGGAGAGATAAGGGAGATATGATAACCACATATAAGATACTGAGAGGAATTGACAAGTTGGACCAGACATGATGTTGCAGAGATGGGACAGAGCAACAAGGGATCACAGTTGGGAAGATAAAGACTCAGAGAATTTCACATAGATGTTAGGAAGTTTTTTCTTCAGTCACAGAGTTGTCAGGAAGTGGAATAGTCTGGGAAGTGATGAAGTGGAGGCAGGATCCATACATAGCTTTAAGGAGAGGTATGATAAAGCTCATGGAGTGGGAAGAGTGACCTTGTAGCGCCCTGAGAAGAGGTGGGGCTGGAGCTATGACTAGGCTCCTGAAACCCACAATTAGGTGAGTGAACACACACATACAATGCACACACATACTACCATGTACGTACAACAAACATGTGTACACCTCACACACACACTATGATAACTAGTGTAAAAAAGGGGGGCCCCCAAAGGGATTCCAGGAAAAAAAGATGAAGAGGGGCCCTGGAAAGCAAGTAATGGATAGAAGAACTAAGGACGACTATGGAAAAAGAATGGGAAAGGAAGCTAGGTGAGCTTACTGCTAAATCAGAGGAGAGGATGAAACTAAGTGATAAGTTTTCAGAGAATAGGGGGATGCTTAAAGGGGGATTAAATTGCCATATCAAACTGATTTTCCGGGATAGAAATGGTGTAGAACAGGATTCTGGAGCAGAAACCATGGCTAAAGGAAACAGAAAAATAATAGATGTACCTAGATTGCTACAGAATGAAAACAGAACAACATAAACTGAGAGACATGGTAGAAAGACAAAAAAGGTGCAAGAATGAGAGACAAGGCTAGAGTCGAGAGGAGCAGCAGGTGCAACCACCACACAAAAAACCCCACCAAACTAACCTCACGCCACACTCACAGGGCCCCACCCCACTCTACACTCAGAATACCCTGCATCCTGCCAGGTCTCCCACTCCAACACACCCCACAAACCCCCCAGAATACAGTGGTGGAAAAGAAGCTGAAAGTATGGTGCACCAATGCTGATGGAATAACAATTAAATGTGAGAAGAGGCATGAAAGATCCACAGAGGCAGCAGCAGTCATCATAGCACTTAGGGAAACCAAGCTCACAGGAATGATAACAGATGCCATCTTTCCAATGGGAATCAGATCTTAAGGAAAGATAGTAGGAATAAATGGGGTGGAGGGGTTGCACTGCTCATCAAAAGCAAGTAGAGTTTTAAGAGGTTGGAAGAAGGAAATCCCTGCGAAGAGATAAGACCTTCGATCCTTTGAAGTACTGAGTCAAGCAAATACAGAGAGAGCACTTCTCAGATGATTACAGTTTCCTGAAAGAAGGGAGTCAGCCCGGGCAAGAAGCCAGACTTGGTCCCACTTCAGTATTCCACCCTCATATGGAATATATACACTGTACTGTACACCCTATCTTAATTCCCAAGAGCTACTGGCTGACCAGATTGATAACTGATCAAGCTCACCAGCAGATACTGCACGATGGAGTACGAGCACCCTGACACCCCGAAAAACCGAAAACCTTGTTATTGTGGTCGTATAGACGCCTCCATATGCAACTTCCCAGCAATTCCAGAAACAGCTTTAGAAAATTGCTAATGGGAGATTTCAACTTGAGACACCTAAAATGGAGGAGTGTAGCAAATAATATGTAAGTAGAGATCACCCCAGGAGGCAGCTCAGATGAAAATTCACACACACACAAGAGCTATTAAACCTTTGCACTTAATTCACTAGCAAATATTAGAGCCTTCAAGACTAGAAAATACACTGACCTCGTCTTCAATAACAACGACGATCTATTGATAATATAACCCTATCAAGAACAATACATTCGGATCACAATGTAATAAAGGCACAGACATTTATGCACAGGCCTTCTGACCAGCAAAATGTGATCAGTCATGAGGGTGTCTTCTCAAAATTCAACTTCATTAACAAAAACATACAATGGGAACAAGTCAACCATGTCCTAAATGAAACAAGATGGGAAGATATCCTAAAACCATTTGCCTAGAAAAAATAATCTGTGGTTCTTGAGGTCGCTCCCAAAGGGACATTCCATCGACAGAAAAAAGAGAGATCTTAACTAGAGAGAGAGAAGGGTCCCTATACAGACGAAGGCAAAGAATCAGAGAGCTGCTGAGAGGGGCCAGCAAATGCACAACCTTTTCCTTTAAATTCAAAGTTGCACCAGGGTCGCCAGACTTACCAGCACATTTGTGGCCAAACTCTTGTACCAAAATGCCAAAGAGTTAAACTTCAAATGCACAGTGATAATTACCAATTAAATTAGCACTGGGAAATTTACGAAAATATCACTGTTTAGCTATTTAGCTATGGCAGAATACTGTATTCCATTAAATGTATGCATTTTCCCTTCTGATAAAATAATGTTATTAAAACCCGCGCTTTGTTCCACCTGATCCAGAGCGTGTTAACACCTGTTATTTAGCTAAGCTTTCTCCTGGAGCCAGCAGTCCAACTAGAGCACTCAGATGGTCGGATTCGGACCCGGGGGCCGTACTTGAGAAGCCCCCGCCCCTATACCGGGGGCACTACTTGAGTAGCCCTGCTCTATACCGGGGGCCGCTACTTGAGTAGCCCTGCTCTATACCGGGGGCAACTACTTGAGTAGCCCTGCTCTATACCGGGGGCCACTACTTGAGTAGCCCTGCTCTATACCAATAAAACCAGCAAAACGTTAGCAGTGTTATAGGGATAGTCTGGGCAAGTTTTGCTGGGTATATTCAGTCACCAGTCGTCTAACACGTGTCGATGGCATAAAAAACCCCACAGCAAAACACTGACTTGTAAAATGCTCAACACAATACAAAGCAATAACACACAATGACTTCGCAGGTTTGTACAGCAAGATTGAATGCATGCTCGCGGAGACGATGCAGAGACAAAGACTGCATAACAGGCACCCCATGTTATGAGCACAGGTGTAGTCTAGCGGCCTGCACACCGGTGTTGTCTATACCAAAATGGACAAGCAAAAGGACGAGGAGTAATTTATATCCTTCACCAAACAGAAAGCTTGTATAAATAAGTAAACTAGGGCAATTGTCAGGTAACGACAATATAAGTCATATACTATTGTTGAACTTTTTTGCTCCACTCCAAATCCCATTTCAACTAGTTTCACAGGTCATTCTATACCTGTGCTTGTAATATGGGAACTCTGTCCAGGAGCTGGAGCTGATCTTAGTATCATTCAGATTATCTTTGTTATCACTATTGGCATTGTGTGTCACCTTGCTATCACTATTGGCATTGTGTGTCACCTTGCTATCACTTAAGGCATTGTGTGTCAGTCTTGTTAGTGTGTTTATCCTGCAAGTCACACTGTGTAATTGCTGCGTGTTGTGTGCAGTACAGTGTTTTGTTACACTGGGTTATGCCACCAACACATGTCAGACATGTGGATAATATACACTATATTTTCCGAAAATAGTGTATTTGTGTGTAAATTAATAAAATATATTGTATTTAATAAAAATTATGTTATAAAAAATGGGAAGCTCGGCACCTGCGTGGAGCAGGGAGGAGTCGCCATGTTTTTTTGAATGAGTAAAGAAAACGTTACCCGGAGTTTACCTGGAGAAAATTCCGGGGGTCAACGGGCCCCCGCGGCCCGGTCTGTGACCAGGCCTCCTGGTGGATCCGAGCCTGATCAACCAGTCTGTTACTTGGTGTTGCCGCAAATTGCCAACGAACGAGCCACAGCCGGTGGTCAGGAAACCGGACTTTAGGTGCTTGTCCAGTGCAGCTTGAAGACTTGCAAGGGTCTAGGTAATCACCTTATATGTATTTGTTCTGTGGAGGCAGTTGTAAACTAGTCTCGGGCCCTGACACTTATGTATGTCTCTTAAGTGTAGTGAACCTTGCTTTTCATTGGGATGTGCATCGTCTGCCAAGTCTTTTGCTTTCGTAGTGAGTTGAATATTTCGTTTGCAAGTTCGTATAGTCCTCTAGGATTTTCCAGGTGTATTAATCATGTTATCTTATCCGCCATGCGTTCAGGGAAATACAGGTATCAGGAAACTCAAGCACTCCCATGTAAATAGAGGTGTTTTATTCGATTATGCAGCCGTGAAGTTCTGTGTAATTTTAGGTGCAATTTACCTGCTTCGGAAGGTGCTGTTAGTGTGCAGCAATATTCCAGCCTAGATAAACAAGTGACCTAGAAGAGTTGTATATCATGGGTTGTGGCCTCCTAGTTTTGAAGGATCTTCATTATCCATCCTGTTCTTTTTCTAGCAGAAGGTGATGATACAATGTTAATCGGTCCTTGAAGGTGAGATCCTCCGACAATGATCACTCCAGGTCTTCGACGTTGGTGTTTTGCTCTATTTTGTGGCAGAAATTTGTTTTGGTACTCTGTGAAGATTTAAATCAGTCCTGTGTCATATACAATGACTGAGCCTGATACTTGAATTATTTCCTCAGCGGTATTGAACTAAGTAGGTTGGTCTTGAATATCTTATGTGTAATTTAAAATCTCCATATATACTTTCAAAGTCTTACATATGATAATTACTAAGCTCCAAGTGTTGTAAACATTAATTAAGTGCTATTTAAAATTTATATTATAATTTTCTTACATGAATTGCTCAAGCTAAAGTGTAGCTAGGTATTTATTCAGAGGAAGTTAGTTATATTTACCTTTATGCAGTGCATAATTATGTACATATCATGTTATTAATTAAGTTGAAGTTTAATACAATGAAAATGAGGAAATTAATGTAGAAGACAAACATATGGAATATAGAGCAAAAAAAGCATCACTGCAGGCTAGAAAAGGGCATGTAACAAAAGCAAGTAATAAGTGTTTGGAATTAATGAATAGAGAAACTGTGAATACTGATGATTTAAAATTGTATTTAGATGCTTTACGGAATAGATATGATTCATACAAATTATATTACAACAAATATAAAGGAGATTTGTTAGTAAACTGTTTAGATGAGACTGAAGTAGATCTTATGACAAATCAGTATCATGAGTTAGACTAAAAGATTCTTTCTTGTAAAAATCAGGCCTTGAATAAATTAAAATGTGTAAATCAGGCAGTTAATCAATCTGCTCCAACAAATAAGATGTCTTTGCTAAAACTCCCAGAATTATGTTTACCTGTATTTAGTCCTGGAGAAAATTGGGGGTAGTTTTGGTCAATTTTTGTTAATAGAGCTGTGCATGATAGGAATGACCTAGCCTGTATAACTAAATTATTTCACCTCAAAAGACAGGTAATATAGAACAAAGTAGGTTGGATCTATGAATATCATTGTTAATTTAAAATCTCCAGATCACACTTACAAAGGTTTACAGCAGTTTAGAGTTAAACTGGAGAGCACTCTCAAAACTTTAAGTAATAAATATAATCTGAAGGAATCAGACTTGTTATTGAATGCCATGGTACAGAATAAATTAAGCTGTAAAACACTTGAATGGCCCTCAAACAAATATCACAAAGGTTATTTTGGTCTGGAGGAAACAAGACTAGGTCTACAAGAATTAATTGTTCAGTTGCAGACCAGCCAACTAACTCATTTTAAAGATGCAATGCATAATAACTCTGAGGTATCTGTCAAGTTTCACAAAGGGAAAAATTATCCCAATGGTAATAATCAAAATTCAAAAAAAGCATCACTGCAGGCTAGAAAAGGGCATGTAACAAAAGCATGTAATAAGTGTTTGGAATTAATGAAAATAGAGAAAACTGGAATTTTCTGATGGATTTAAAATTGTATTTAGTGCTTCTAAGGAATGATATGATTTCATACTAATTATATTACAACAAATATAAAGGAGATTTGTTCAAATAAACTGTTTAGATGGCACTGAAAGTAAGATCTTATGAATAATCAGTTCATGAGTTAGTCTAAATGATTTTCTTGTAAAATAGCCTTGAATAAATTAAAATGTGAAATCAGGCAGTTAATCAATCTGCTGCAACTAAATAAGATGCTTTGCTAAAACTCAGAATTATGTTTACCTGTAGTTAGTCTGAGAAAATTGGGGTGTTTTGGTCAATTTTTAAAGCAACTGTGCATGATAGCATGGACCTAGCCTGTATACTCTAAATTATTTCACCTCAAAGACAGGTACAGAGGAGATGCTCAACTCATATCAGCCTTTCCCAATGTAAAATGACTCTTACAGAGGAAGCAGTTGGACTGTTGAAAGTCACTTATGGTAATTTAGAACTAAGTAGGTTGGATCTATGAAAATCATTGTTATTTAAAATCTACAGATCACACTTTCACAAGTTTCAGCAGTTTAGAGTTAAACTGGAGAGCTAGCTCTCAAAACTTTATAGTAATGACTATTATCTGAGGAACAGACCTTGTTATTGAATGCCATGAGTTTACAGAATAAATTAAGCTGTAAAACACTTGAAATGGCCTCAAACAATATCACAAAGGTTATTTGGTCTGGAGGAAATAAGATAGTCTACAAGAATTAATTGTTCAGTTGCAAACCAGCAACTAAAATCATTTTAAATGCAATGCATATTAAACTCTGATATATCTGTAAGGGTTTTACAAAGGGAAAATTATCCCAATGGTAATAATCAAATTCATTTCCTTAAAAGAGTTGCATAGGTGCACATCAAGTAGCAGGAATCAGAATAATGATTCTCCACAAGGTAAGAGAATAAGTACCCTCCTAAGAGTAGCCCAATTAATAAGAAACCAAAGAAAAGAGAGATTGTCTTTCCTGCATGGGTACTCATTTTTGTATGAATTACAGTGCATACAATTCATGGAATGATAAAGTTGAAAGGTTCTAAGAACTTGACAGGTGTATCAGATGTCTAGGTAATCACAATATAAAGGATTGTCATGCCAAATTAAACAACTGTTATCAATGTCACAAAGGAAGACACCATATAGTCATGTGTTAGGGTCTACATGATAATGTTGATAATAATGATAATGTTGACAATCCTGACACAACAGTGGCTAATGTAAAAATTGCTGCTAATTTTAATAATGATGGGTTTGCTGAAGTAGCCTTACCTGTGTTACAGGTAAAAATTGGTGATAAAATACATAAATCAAAAAATATAACTGCATTATTAGACCAGGGATCCCAGCGTACTTTCATAAATTGTAAATGTCTTGATGGTATGAAAGTACAGATGGGAGATCCTACAACTCTAAAATTATCTGGTTTTCTCTCAGATAAAAGGGCTCAATTGTATGACACTGTTTATGTAACTGTCAGGTTGGGAAATGAGAAAAAACGTGTTAATGCAGTAATTGTAGATAGACGTCCAGAGAAAATATCTACAAAAGGGCTTAGTAAAGCTACAGAAAGACTTTCACATGATGTAAATTTAGCATCTTCTGGTGTAAATGATGATTCTGTAGGCCCAATAAATATTTTGATATGTAGTGACTATTATGCCTCCTTGACGTAACACCCAATTTCCTGGGTGTGACGTCAACTGAAGAGGAACTGTTAATGTCTTACAGAGAGGCTAACAAAATAATGCAAAGTGCAAATATGCCTCTGAGGAAATGAAATAGTAATTAGTCCAAATTAAAGTACAAAATAAGTAAATATTACAATGGAGATTAAGTGCCAAAATGTAGTAATGTATTGGGATTAACTTGGGATACTGAGTGAGATTTGTTAATGTTTTAAAAGCTGAGGTTGGAGAGTTGAAGGAGGAGGTCTTGCTTCTCCAGGAGGAGATTAGGAGGCTGAAGGTCCACCTCAATGGGCCTGGGAGAGAGTGTGAGGTGGTTGGAGATGTGGGGAATGAGGCTTCTAGCAGTGAGGTGCAGTCTGTCTCTCACTGTGAGGAGGCTGTAGGTGGGGTGGTAGCAACGGCTACCAGCAGTGAGGTGCAGCCCAGCACCTGCTACAAGTGGCGAGTTGTTCACAGTAATGGGAGGCGCATCAGAGTAAGGAAAGTTAAGAGTGCAGATCTGAAGGTAGGAAATCGCTTCTCTGTTCTCCAGGATGAATGTACTTCAGTGGCCAGTGAAGGTAAGGGTACTACTGCCCCTGCTAATGAAGGTAAGCGCATTCTTGTGGTTGGTGACTCTCAGGTAAGATATGTTGATCGTGCTTTTTGTAATAGGAATAAGAAGATGAGAGATAGAGTGTGCTTCCCTGGAGCTGGTGTTGGGGACATTGTCAACAGACTGGATAATATCATGTCAGGTAATGGGAACAAGCCCATTATCTGTCTCAGTGCTGGTGGAAATGAATTGGGAAGGGTAGGAGAGAAGAGCTGCTAGATAAGTACAGGTCAGCTATAGATTTCATTAAGTCTAAGGGAGGGATCCCAATCATATGTAGCATCTTGCCTAGAAGGGGAGTAGGAAATGAATGGTTGTCTAGGGCAATTGGTGTAAATTGCTGGCTAGACAGATACTGCAAGGAACTTGCAATCCCATTCATTGACAACTGGAACAACTTTTATGGCAAACATGATATGTATGCAAGGGATGGGGTTCATCTCTCTGGGGCAGGGGTGGTAGCACTTGCAGACTCGATTGAGAAGGCCATTGGTGAAATGCCTATGATTTTAAACTGATGGAAGATAGAGGTATGGGTGTGTGTGGGAAAACAAGCAGGTTGCAACACTAGGGTTGGAAACAGTAAATGTATAAAAGGCATTCAGCATGAAGTTATAAATAAAGACAATAGAACAGGTCAGCAAACAAAGGGGGACAGCAGAGGGCAGCAAGGGACTAGCTCCCTTAAGGTTTACTATACTAATAGCAGGAGTGTTAGAAATAAGATAGATGAGCTAAGATTAATTGCAAGTGCAGGAAACATAGATATTATTGCTATAACAGAGACCTGGCTCAATCTGAAAGATAGAGAGATGCCCTCTGAATGTCACATACAAGGCTATAAATTATTCCACACTGACAGGGTCAACAGGAAAGGTGGTGGAGTAGCGATGTATGTCAGAGACAATTTAAATTGTTGTGTTAGACAAGATATTAAATTAGAAGCGTCAGCCACTGAATCTGTTTGGTTACAGCTTCTCGAGGGCCGAGAAAAACTATTTTGGGTGTGATTTACAGGGCCCCAAATCTTGATAGGGAGTGCAGTAAACTTCTATGGGACGAAATTCGTAAGGCATCTACATACGAAAATGTTGTGCTAATGGGAGATTTCAACTATAGACAGATTGACTGGAGCAATTTGACAGGAAATTTAGAGTCGGGTGACTTTCTTGATACGATCCAGGATTGTTTTTTAAAACAGTTTGTGACAGAGCCAACTAGGGGAAATAACCTCCTTGACTTGGTTCTTGCCAGTAGGGAAACACTAATTAATAATCTTGAGGTTAATGATGAGCTTGGGGAGAGTGATCACAAATCACTCAGTTTTAAAAATATCATGGAATTCCCCTAATAATGGCAATCAAGTCTCCGTCCCTGACTTTCGCTTGGCTGATTTCATTTGGACTGAAAAATTACTTAGGTGGGCTGAACTGGAATGACCTGACTAGGGGTCAGGTAGGTGGTGATGGTTGCCGATATGATGCTTTCAGGGCATAGTTCTAGCTGCTCAGTCAAATTATGTTCCAAATAGGGAAATCAGATCAAACAAAAAAGATCCTAAATGGATGAACAATAGATTTAAAAAATTGTTGGTCAAAAGAGAGGCATTTTATAGGCAAAACAAAAGAGGAGAGGGGCAATTAAGAAATCGGTATATTCAGTTTAAAAAGGAGAAAAAAAAAGGGAATTAGAAAAGCAAATAGAGATTATGAGGTTAAAGTTGCAAGAGAATCGAAGACTAACCCAAAAGGATTCTTTCAGGTATACAGAAGTAAGATCAGGGACAAGATAGGCCCACTCAAAAGTTCCTCGGGTCAGCTCACTGACAGTGATAAGGAAATGTTTTAGAATTTTTAACACATACTTCCTCTCAGTTTTTACACAGGAGGATACCAGCGATATTCCAGTAATGATAAATTATGTAGAACAGGACGATAATAAACTGTGCACTATTAGGGTCACAAGTGACATGGTCCTTAGGCAAATAGATAAATTAAAACCTAACAAATCCCGGGGCCCTGATGAACTGTATGCAAGGGTTCTAAAGGAATGTAAAGAGGAGCTTAGCACACCTTTGGCTAATCTTTTCAACATATCACTACAAACTGGCATGGTGCCAGATAAGTGGAAATGGCAAATGTGATACCTTTTTCAAAACAGGTGACAGGTCCTTAGCTTCGAACTATAGACCAATAAGCCTAACCTCCATAGTGGGAAAATTTATGGAATCAATAATTGCCGAGGCAGTTCGTAGCCACCTTGAAAAGCATAATTAATCAACGAATCTCAGCATGGTTTTACAAAGGGGCGTTCCTGCCTTACGAATTTATTAACTTTTTTCACTAAGGTATTTGAGGAGGTAGATCATGGTAATGAATATGATATTGTGTATATGGACTTCAGTAAGGCTTTTGACAGGGTCCCACATCAGAGACTATTGAGGAAAATTAAAGCACATGGAATAGGAGGAGAAATTTTTTCCTGGATAGAGGCTGGTTGACAAATAGGCGCAGAGAGTTTGCATAAATGGGGAGAAATCAGAGTGGGGAAGCGTCACGAGCGGTGTTTTCCCCAGGGGTCAGTGTTGGGCCCCCTGCCCGTTCACAATCTACATAAACGCATAGATGAGGGCATAAAGAGCGACATCGGCAAGTTTGCCGATGACACCAAAATAGGCCGTCGAATTCATTCTGACGAGGACATTCGAGCACTCCAGGAAGATTTGAATAGACTGATGCAGTGGTCGGAGAAGTGGCAGATGCAGTTTAATATAGACAAATGCAAGTTCTAAATGTTGGACAGGACAATAACCATGCCACATATAACTAAATAATGTAGATCTTAATATTACGGATTGCGAAAAAGATTTAGGAGTTCTGGTTAGCAGTAATCTGAAACCAAGACAACAGTGCATAAGTGTTCGCAATAAAGCTAATAGAATCTTGGCTTCATATCAAGAAGCATAAATAATAGGAGTCTCAGGTTGTTCTTAAAACTCTATACATCCTTGGTTAGGCCTCATTTAGATTATGATGCACAGTTTTGGTCACCGTATTACAGAATGGATATAAATTCTCTGGAAAATGTACAAAGGAGGATGACAAAGATGATCCCATGTATCAGAAACCTTCCTATGAGGATAGACTAAGGGCCTGAAACTGCACTCTCTAGAAAGACGTAGAATTAGGGGGGATATGATTGAGGTTTATAAGTGGAAGACAGGAATAAATAAAGGGGGTGTAAATAGTGTGCTGAAAATATCTAGCCTAGACAGGACTCGCAGCAATGGTTTTAAGTTGGAAAAATTCAGATTCAGGAGGGATATAGGAAAGTACTGGTTTGGTAATAGAGTTGTGGATGAGTGGAACAACTCCCAAGTACCGTTATAGAGGCCAGAACGTTGTGTAGCTTTAAAAATAGGTTGGATAAATACATGAGTAGATGTGGGTGGGTGTGAGTTGGACCTGATAGCTTGTGCTAACAGGTCGGTTGCCGTGTTCCTCCCTTAAGTCAATGTGACCTGACCTGACTAGGTTGGGTGCATTGGCTTAAGCCGGTAGGGACTTGGACCTGCCTCGCATGGGCCAGTAGGCCTTCTGCAGTGTTCCTTCGTTCTTATGTTCTTATGTTCTTATGTTCTAATAATTACAGTATTCCCAGTAAATTAACTAAGAGAGTTTTGCTTGCTGAAGTTTCCCAAAATGTTTTGTTCCACTAGGTTAGTGTCATACATTTTCCCAAAAGGGGAAATTATTAATACAAGAACAGGGAAGCTTAAAGGGTGAATGAGATAAAACTCTACCGGGGGGAATTCATTAAAGGGGGGGAGGGAATTAATTGGTGTTTTAAAAAAAAAATTTCCCTTTTTGTTAGATTTCCCACACCAGGGGGCCCAATCCAGAGGGGAAAAAAATTTTACTCCCATTTTTTTTTAAACCCTTCCCAAAATTGGCATATGGAAGCAGTTTTTTTTCCTTTTTATGTCTAAGGCTAAGTGTCCCCAATTTAAAATAACGTACCCCCCCTCATTTGGGAAATTAACACCCTTTTTATGTAGGTGAAAAATTTGGTAATTATATAAAAAATTTAATTTGGGGGAGAAAAATATTAGAAAACACTTTTAATTTTGGGTTCCTGTTTAATGAGGTATCCTTACAATGGTTCGTAATAAAAACCCAGAAAAAATTGTGAAACGTACAAAAGGTCGCTAAAAATTAAATCAAAAAGAAAGAGAAGTTTAAAAGTTTGGGTCAACTTTGGTTAAAACATTTAACCCTTTATCCCCTGGTGGGAGAACCCAGCTGATTTCTTGTTCTAGGTTTACCTTTTGCTAAATTTGAAAATGCTGTATCTTTTTTTTTAAAGCACTGAGTTTTTTCCGTAAATAAAGCTAATTGGCCTGTAAAAAAAGGTGTATATTGGCCCTTTTAAAAATTCCCTGTGACCACCACTCCAATATTTTGTCCCCCTTTAAAGCCATTAAATTTTAAAATAGGTATTCTTCTTTACCCAAACTAATCAAAAGTAACTTTGTTGGTGTTTAAAAAATTTTTAAAAAGATGAAAGTCTCATACAAGTTTTCACATCCCTTGATTTTGGATTAAAGAGGGGGGGCAGGAAGGAAAACTATTAAAAAGAGATTTTTTTGAAAATTTAAAAAAATTGTGAAAAAAACTCCCCTAAAAGGAAAATTTTGGGGTGTATTTGAGAACAATTTTAATTAGGTGCAAAGGTAGGTTACAAAAAAGGGGAATTGGGTGATTAGCTTTAAAAAAAATCTATTTTTACTGCCCAAAAAATATCAATGTCCCCTTCGTTACCTACCACTGTCATATCCACAAGTTGCTCTGGACCTATTAATTACAAATGAAAATAAAACTTTCCCCAGGAATGCTGGTAAATTTTTATAATTTGTTGACTGTAATTAAAATTAAAAAAGGATTATATTACCCCACATTTATATAACAGAAGGAGAATATATCTTAATTCTTAACACTCACCAATTTGACTGGAGATTAATGTGTATCTTTACTCAGAAAACCTCACTGTCTGTCTATGAAAAAACACGGCCAGGTTACTACAAAAAGACTTATCTGAGGTTCCTGGAGCTGTCTTCTCCAGTCGCCTGATATCTCAAGTTATGCAGGAATGCACATCCAACAATTTCCCCTCCTTTGAGAGGTGTCAATCCAATTTTAACCTCTAGAGCACGAAAATTCTTCACATTATTAATTAACGTTTTGTTACTCTCAATTAAAAAACAAACAATGGCGAGTGTCTCTTCTGCACAGGTGCAGGCTCAGTTTCCCATTTTCTATGACATAAATGTTATTAAATACGTATGGCCATCTATACATATAACTACTGTATTTCTGGAAAATATACAGTATTTTCCAAACTACGGCGGGGCGGAGTTCGTTGCTAAACGATTCAAAGTACTCCTTCCTTTAGGAGACGATTCCAGCCGGTTCTGGCTTGAGTGGCTGTTCTCCTAGTAGGTCTTACTACGTTTTCCCTCTTCCTGCATCACTTGGTCAGCGTTGCCTTCCGTATCACTTGTGTCACTTTCTATTAGATTTTCATTTACATTTGATTGAATGTCATTTAATTCCAAGGGAATCAATTTATTAATTGTGCGTAAACTTTCCTGGCCATGACACAAAACTTTGCTTTCCCAAAACAACACCTTGTTCATCTGGGTACAATGTCAATACTTTCCCCAGGGGCCCACAATGTTCGATGATGTTCAGTGTCAATTAACACAATGTCACCTCGATGAATGTCTGTCGATTTACTGCCTCTGTCGCACATAAAAGTGTTCACGTAGTGTAAGAAGATATTCCTTATGCCACACTTTTGACCAATGATCAATTACTTTTATTTACATTTTAAATTTATTACACAACATGCTGCATCTTTTGTAATCTTCATCACTTTCTTCGGATTATCTCTATAGACAGGGCGTTTCCCAATTTCTTTCCACATA
The DNA here is from genome assembly GCF_026875155.1 of Cherax quadricarinatus. NCBI lineage: Eukaryota > Metazoa > Arthropoda > Malacostraca > Decapoda > Parastacidae > Cherax > Cherax quadricarinatus. Next base: position 1,464,988 of record NC_069484.1, on the reverse strand, counting down.
TTAGGTGAGAAGGTGTTAATACATTTGCTTCAGGTGTATCATTTATGTACGAAAAGATGCCTTTTTATTTATACAATTCTCTGCTTCACTAAACATGCATGGAATTCTTCCAAATTAATTCTCTTCCTGTGTAGTACTTTACGGAGACATGCTTCACTGTGTCTATAAGTTTTTGTACAGCCCGCACCCTGCCAAGGGGCTCTAGGGTAATAAATTTCCAGGTACACCCTCGCTGGGGTTAACAGAGATTGAACATCGTTACTATTATTTAAATTCTATCAAGTGCTGAGCACATGGTACAAAATTTGTGGCATTATCCGAAATCATCAATTCGGACAAAATTTTCCCTAGCTGCAAATTTTTCGAAACAGCTTTTATAAAAACTGTTCTGCAGACAAGTCCTGTGCCACTTCTAAATGAACTGCCCAAGTAGCAGTACAGGTGAACAAACAAACATACACTTTCAGTGGAACACCATTGAAGTACCTGTTACAATTATTGGACCACTATAGTTACACCTGTTACATCAAATGGTTTCATTTAATTGTCCCACTCCTTTGGCGATGGTTGAGGACCTGGGTACATAAAAGGATCTGGCACCCACACGGCAAACATATTACACAAGATTTAATCCCTTTTTACACTTTGTCATCCTTGTGGAATCCAGGAAAGTTTCCCAAATTACAATTTAAGGTATTTTTTACTCCACCATGCATTACATTTTTATGGGCATTTAGAACAATTAAATTTGTTAGATTGATGAGTTTTGGGCAGTAAGATAGGGAGTTTAGCAATAATCACCCAATTCAGCATTTTGAACCTACCTCTGCACATAATTACATTGTTCTCTAAATACAGCCCCAATTCTCTATTATGGATAATTTCACAATTTTTCTTTCCATCTTCTAATTTAATCTCTTTTCCCATAGATTTCCTCCTGTACCCCTTTATCAATATTCAAGGGGATGTAAAAAACTTACATGAAATATTCATCTTGTTTAGAAATTTAAACACCAACTTAGTTACTTTGATTAGTTTGGGTAAAGAAGAATCCCTATTTATATCAATGGCTAAAGAAGGACAAACTATTGGGAGCGGTGGTCACAGAAATTTCAACAGGAGAAAATATAGCTTTTGTACAGGCCAATTAGCTTTATTTACCAACCAGCTCGGTCCCTTAAACCATGATACAGCATTTACAAATTTAGCATAAGGTAAACCTTGAGACAAGAAATCAGCTGGATTTCCTCACCTGGTATATGATTAAAGGTTAACATATGCTGCCCCAAACTTTTTATACTTCTCTTGCATCTGATTAATTCAGCAACTCTGTTTTGTAGTACACAATTTTTCTGTTTTCCCTTACGAATCCATTGTAAGGATACCTCATTTTTTAGACCAAATTACAGTGTCGCTAATATTTATCTCCTGCAACTTATTTCTTATATAATTTGCTAATTTGACGAGTACATAAATGGCTGTTAATTCCCAAATGAGGTAAAAATATGTGATTAATTGGAGACACTTTAGCCTTAGACATAACAAGAAATAACAAATATTCATTGAGGGTAAGCAATGCTCCCTATGCCAATTTTGAAGCATCACAAAAAATGGTAGTACATTTTTCCCATTTGGATTGGCCACCTGGCGTGAGAACTCCAACATTGGAATTTTCTCATAATCACCAATTAATTCATCCCACCTGTTAATGAATTCCTCAGGTAGAATTTCATCCCAAGAAATTTATGTTTCCATGCTTCTTGTATTAATAATTTCCTTTTATAGTAAAGGGGTTTAAACTAAACCTAGTGGATCAAAACTTTTGGAAACTTCAGCAAGCAAGACTCTCTCAGTTAATTTACTTGGCCTACTGTAATTTTTAATTTTTTTTACCATTAACAAATCTTTTCAGTATCCCAAATTAATCCCCAATACATTACTACATTTTGGCACTTAATCTCCATTTTTATATTTGCTTATTTTTTTACTTTAATTTGGAAGAATTACCATTTCCCTTCCCTCCGAGGCATATTTGCACTTTGCATTATTTTATTAGCCTCTCCATAAGTCATTAACAGTTCCTCTTCAGTTGACGTCACACCAGGAAAAATTATTTTTTTTTTTTATCAAAATGGCCGATTCCCACCAAGGCAGGGTGGCCGAAAAAGAAAAAACTTTCACCATTTATTCACTCCATCATGTCTTGCCAGAAGGGTGCTTTACACTACAGTTTTTAAACTGCAACATTAACACCCCTCCTTCCAGTGCAGGCACTGTACTTCCCATCTCCAGGACTCAAGTCCGGCCTCCCCGGGTTTCCCCGAACCCTTCATAAATGTTACTTTGCTCACACTCCAACAGACGTCAAGTATTAAAAAACCATTTGTCTCCATTCACTCCTATCAAACACGCTCACGCACTCCTGCTGGAAGTCCAAGCCCCTCGCACACAAAAAACCCCCTTTTTCCCCTCCCTCCAACCTTTCTAGGCCGACCCCTACCCTGCCTTCCTTCCACTACAGACTGATCACTCTTGAAGTCATTCTGTTTCGCTCCATTCTTCTACATGTCCAACCACCCCAACAACCCTTCCTCAGCCCTCTGGACAAACAGTTTTGGTAATCCCGCACCTCCTCCTAACTTCCAAACTACGAATTTTTCTGCTTATATTCACACACACATTGCCTTCAGACATGACTTTTCCACTGCCTCCAGCCTTCTCCTCGCTGCAACATTCATCACCCATGCTTCACACCCATATAAGAGTGTTGGTAAAACTTTTACTCTCATACATTCCCCTCTTTGCCTCCAAGGACAAAGTTTTTTGTCTCCCCAGACTCCTAAGGCACCACTCACCCTTTTCCCCCCATCAATTCTATGATTCACCTCATCTTCATAGACCCTCCACTGGGCACGTCCACTCCCAAATATCTGAATACATTCACCTCCTCCATACTCTCTCCCTCCAATCTGATATCCAATCTTTAATCACCTAATATTTTTTTTATCCTCATAACTTACTCTTTCCCGTATTCACTTTTAATTTTCTTCTTTTGCAACCCTACCAAATTAATCCACCAATCTCTGCAACTTCTCTTCAGAATCTCCCAAGGACAGTGTCATCAGCAAAGAGCAACCTGTGACAACTCCCACTTTTTTGTGTGATTCTTTATCTTTTAACTCCACCTCTTGCAGACCCTCGCATTTATTCTCTTACAACCCCATCTATAAAATATTAAACAACCACGGTGACATCACACATCCTTGTCTAAGGCCTACTTTTACTGGGAAATAAATTTCCCTCTTTCCTATGTACTCTAACTTGAGCCTCACTATCCTCGTTAAAAACTCTTCACTGCTTTCAGTAACCTACCTCCTAGGAAATTGTAACATAAAATTGTTGCTCATTACTTTACTCAATGGACTTCCAAACGTTTAAGGTTTGATTTATCATCGTTTATAGGAAGATATTTAAAAATAAAAAAAAATTTTGGGGAATTTTTATTTAATTTA
>NC_069484.1:1346972-1459472 GCF_026875155.1 Cherax quadricarinatus | reverse complement strand
GAATCAACTTCATTAATGAATCATTTTGAGGGAAACTGAAGCTCAATAATTATGAAAGTTTTAGTGGTAAACGATACTTAAATTTTGAGATTACACCTTCATATTGCTTCGTGCACATTAGCTATATGAAGCAACTGTAAGAAATTCAATAACTGTAATATATTTTTTTTTGGAGTTCCAATGCTGAATGGGGTCTTCGATAGATTTTGTTACCTTTGTAATTCCGTATTTTTGGAGGTACAGCTCAGGAAGAACAATGGATGCACAATAAACTAGTCGCTCAGGAGGTATAACTAATGTCACCTACTGTTCCTATATTTAATGTTATAAATTCTGTTATTTAAGGCACCATAAAATTTAACAGATAAATAACCAGGTTGGTAGACAGCAACCACCCAGGGGGGTACTACCGTCCTGCCAAGTGAGTGTGGAACAGAAACCTATAATTGTTTTACATGATGGTAGGATTACTGGTGTCCTTTTTTTCTGTCTCATTAAGACGTTGGATAACAGGTATATCTTGCTATTTCTACTTACACTTAGGACACACTACACAGGCAGGCACATGCATATATGTACATACACTCATCTAGGTTTTCCTTCTTTTTTCTTAATAGTTTTTGTTCTTCTTTATTTCCTTTATTATTTAGAGAAAATGAAAAATAATCTTTCCTCCGAGAGCCATGCATGTCGTGTGAGGCTACTAAAATGCCGGGAGCAATGGGCTAGTAACCCTTTATTCTGTAGAACATACTAAAAAGGAGAAGAAAAACTATAAAAGTGGGATGTTTGAATGTGCGTGGATGTAGTGAAGATAAAAAAAGATAATTGATAATATTATGAATGAAAAGAAGCTGGATGTCCTGGCTCTAAGCAAAACAAAGCTGAAGAGAGGCGAGTTTCAGTGGAGAGAAATATAGGGGATTAAGTCTGGAGTATCTGAGAGAGTTAGAGTTAAGGAAGGGGGTAGCAATAATGTTAAAGGATCAGTTATGGAGGGGAAAGATGGAACATAAATTAATAAATTCAAGGATTATGTGGATTAAAGTAAGGGTGGGATACGAAAAGTTGATCATAATGGGTAAGTTTGCACCTGGAGAAGAAAGGTGTGTAAAGGAGAGAAGGATTTTGCGAGATGCTAAGTGACAGAGTAATTGCGGTAGAGGACCTATATGCTAAAGTAGGAGAAACATTTGAAGAGGGTGTGGTAGTCAGTTTGGGGTGCCAGGTGTAACTGATAATGGTTGCCCTTTGATTGAAATTTGTATGGAAACGAGTTTGGTTATAGGTAATACAGAGGATGAATGAGACTACAAGATATGAAGTATGGCATAATGACATTAGTTTGTTGGACTACGTATTGGTAGATAAAAGAGTTTTGAGTAGACTTCAGGATGTACATGTTTATGGAGGGGCCACAGATATATCAGATAACTGTTTAATGGTAGCTACAGTGAGAGTAAAACGTAGATGGGATACAAGGAAATTGGATGCAGCAAGAGAGAGGAAAGTTTTTTCAGGTATTCAGAAATATAGTTACATAGATTATCCTACATAGGAACATGTGTGTAAAGAACCTAGAATAACCCAAAAGATGAAGGTTCATAAGCTAAAGTAAGAGGCAGACAGGGAAAGATACAAGCAACAATTGCAGGATAGATGGGCTTGTGCGAGCATAGGCAATGAGGTCGAAGAGGTATGGGGTAGGTTTAAAAATGTAGTGTTAGAGTGTTCAGCAGAAGTTTGTGGTTACAGGATAGTGAGTGCGGGAGAGAAGAGGAGCGATTGGTGGAATAATGATGTAAAGAGAGTATTAAGAGAGAAAAAGTTAGGACATGAGACGTTTTAACAAAGCAGAAGTGATGCAAGGAGCAACGAGTGTATGAAGAGAAAAAGAAAGGTTAAGAGAGTAGTGAAGCATTGTAAAAAGAGAGAAAATGAGTGAGTGAGTGAGATGTTATCAACAATTTTTGTTGAAAGTAAGAAAAAGTTTTGGAGTAAGACTGATAAGTTGAGGAAACCTAGAAAAACGAATGGATTTGATAGTTAAAAACAGGAGAGGAGAGTCATTAAATGGAGAATATGAGGTATCGCCAAGATGCAGGGAATATTTTGAGGAATTGTTAAATGTTGATGAAGTTAGCGAAGCTGTGATTTCGTGACTAGGCAGTGAGGAACAATATCTTGTAGGAGGAGCGGAGTCATGAGTGGAGGAAGTTCGTGAAGCAGTGGGTAGAATGAGAGGGAGAAAAGCAGCTGGGATTGATGGGATAAAGATAGAAATGTTAAAAGCTGGTGGGTATATAGTTTTGGAGTGGTTTATGCTTTATTGAATAAACCTATTGAAGAAAGTAAGGTACCTAGGGATTAGCAGAGAGCATGTATAGTTCCTATATAAAGGGGACAAAAGAGATTGTAAAAATTATTGGGAATGAATCTGTTGAGTAAACCTAGTAAGGAGTTTGGTAGTTATTATTGAAAGAATTAAAAGTAGGACGGAGAGAAGAATAGCAGATGAACAAGGTAGCTTTAGGAAGGGTAGGGGATGTGAACACCAAGTGTTCGCAGTGAAACACATAGGTGAACAGTAAAGAGGTTTTTGTGGCATTAATGGATTTGGAAAAGGTGTACGACTGGGTGGATATAAGGGCAATGTGGTAGATGTTGCAAATGTAAGGAATATGAGGTAGGTTAATGAAAGCAGTGAAAAGTTTTTGTGAGGATAGTAAGGCTCAGATTAGAGTATGTAGGAGAGAGGGAGATTATTTCCCAGTAAATGTAGGCCTTAGGTAAGGATGTGTGATGCCACCATGGATGTTCAATATATTTATAAATAGGGCTGTAAGAGAAGTAAATGCTCGGGTGTTGGCAAGATGTGTGAGGCTAAAAGGTAAAAAATCTAACACAAAATGAGAGTTGTCGCGGTTGCTCTTTGCTGATGACACTGTGCTTTTAGGAGTTTCTGAAGAAAAGTTGCCGAGGATGGTAGAAGAGTTTGGTAGGGTATGTAAAAGAAGAAAATTAAAAGTGAATATAGGAAAAAGTAAGGTGATGAGGATAACCAAAAATTAGTTAACGAAAGATTGGATATCAGATTGGAGGGAGAGAGTACTAGGGAGGTGAATGAATTCAGATATTTGGGAATGGACATGTCAGCAGATGGGTCTATGAAACAGGAGGTGATTTATAGAATTGACGATGGGAAAAACGTGAGTGGTGCACTGAGGAGTCTGTGGAGAAAAAAAAAAACTTTATACATGGAAGCAAAGAAGGAAATGTCTGAGAGAATAATTATACCAATGCTCTTATATGGGTGTGAAGCATGGGTGGTGAATGTTGCAACAAGGAGAAGGCTGGAGGCAGTGTAGATGTCGTGTTTGAGGACAATGTGTGGTGTGAATATAATGTACATAACTCATTGTTTGGAAATTAGCAGGAGGTTTACCTGGAGTTTACCTGGAGAGAGTTCCGGGGGTCAACGCCCCCGCGGCCCGGTCTGTGACTAGGCCTCCTGGTGTGGGATTACGTAAATTATTATCAAGAGGGCTGTAGAGAGATTGTTTAGGTGGTTCCGAGATGTAGAGAGGGTGGAAGAAAATAGAATGACTTCGAGAGTGTTTAAATGTGTAGTGGAGGAAAGGTGGGGTAGAGGTCAGCCTAAGAAATATTGGAGGGAGGGGGTAAAGGAAGTTTTGTGTGCGAGGGACTTGGACTTCTAGCAAGTATGCAGGAGCATGCATGAGCATGAACATTTAACAATTCCTCAAAATATTCCATCCAGCTTCACGATACCTCTAACTTTCCTTTTAATAACTATCTTCTCATTTTTTAACTATCAAATTCATTCGTTCCCTAGACTTCCTCAACTTATTAATCTTACTTCAAAACTTTTTCATATTTTCAACAAAATTTGTTGATAACATCTCACCCACTCTCTCATTTGCTCTCTTTTTATTATGTTTCACCACTCTTTTAAATTCTCTTTTTCTCTCCATATACTCCTCCCTCCTTGCATCACTTCTACTTTGTAAAAACCTCTCAAATGCCTATACTCTCACTAGCCAGTCTATCCTCCAACAGTTGTTTACATCTTAACCTAACTGCCTCCCCCTTTTTAGCTTCTTCCATTTTCCTTGTATCCCATCTACCTCTTACTCTCACTGTAGCTACAGTTAAAAAGTGATCTGATATATCTGTGGCCCCTCTATAAACATGTACATCCTGAAGTCTACCGAACAGTCTTTTATCTACCAATACGAAGTCCAACAAATTACTGTCATTACGCCCTATATTATATCTTGTATACTTATTTATCCTCTTTTTCTAAAAATATGTATTCCCCTCCCAAAAAACCCTTTCCATACAAAGTTCAATCAAATGCTCCCTATTATCATCTAAACCTGGCAGGTGTACACACACACAAGAGCTTGAACTCGTCCCCTGCAACCTCAACTAGGTGAGTACACACACACACACCACAACACACATTTTATATATATATATATATATATATAAATATATATATATATATATATATATATAATATATATATATATATATATATATATATATATATAAAAAATAGATTTTATAATATATTTATTTTAAATTGAGACCACGAACGATTTGGTATTGATCAATAACAACACTGAAACTAGCCAAGGACTCGAACCTATGGTGCTTTGGCCTACCTCTTTGGGGGACGAAAACACATGACGCCCTAATCCACTGGACAATACGATCCTGTGGATCCACTGGATCCACTGGACCCATACGATCGTATGGTTTTATGGATTAGGGCATCATGTGTTTCCGCCCACCATGAGGCAGGCCAAAGCAGCATGGGTTCGAGTCCTGGCTAATGCAGTATTGATATATATTATATATAAAATATATATATATATATAATATATATATATATATATATATATATATATTTATATTTAAAAATATAATTTTATTTTTTTTTATTATCACACTGGCCGATTCCCACCAAGGCAGGGTGGCCCGAAAAAGAAAAACTTTCACCCTCATTCACTCCATCACTGTCTTGCCAGAAGGGTGCTTTACACTACAGTTTTTAAACTGAAAACATTAACACCCCTCCTTCAGGAGTGCAGGCACTGTACTTCCCATCTCCAGGACTCAAGTCCGGCCTGCCGGTTTCCCTGAAACCCCTTCATAAATGTTACTTTGCTCACACTCCAACAGCACGTCAAGTATTAAAAACCATTTGTCTCCTTCACTCCTATCAAACACGCTCATGCATACCTGCTGGAAGTCCAAGCCCCTCGCACACAAAACCTCCTTTACCCCCTCCCTCCAACCTTTCCTAGGCCGACCCCTACCCCGCCTTCCTTCCACTACAGACTGATACACTCTTGAAGTCATTCTGTTTCGCTCCATTCTCTCTACATGTCCGAACCACCTCAAAACCCTTCCTCAGCCCTCTGGACAACAGTTTTGGTAATCCCGCACCTCCTCCTAACTTCCAAACTACGAATTCTCTGCATTATATTCACACCACACATTGCCCTCAGACATGAATCTCCACTGCCTCCAGCCTTCTCGCTGCAACATTCATCACCCATGCTTCACACCAATATAAGAGCGTTGGTAAAACTATACTCTCATACATTCCCTCTTTGCCTTCAAGGACAAAGTTCTTTGTCTCCACAGACTCCTAAGTGCGCCACTCACTCTTTTTCCCTCATCAATTCTATGATTCACCTCATCTTTCATAGACCCATCCGCTGACACGTCCACTCCCAAATATCTGAATACATTCACCTCCTCCATACTCTCTCCCTCCAATCTGATATTCAATCTTTCATCACCTAATCTTTTTGTTATCCTCATAACCTTACTCTTTCCTGTATTCACCTTTAATTTTCTTTTTTTGCACACCCTACCAAATTCATCCACCAATCTCTGCAACTTCTCTTCAGAATCTCCCAAGAGCACAGTGTCATCAGCAAAGAGCAGCTGTGACAACTCCCACTTTTTTGTGTGATTCTTTATCTTTTAACTCCACGCCTCTTGTCAAGACCCTCGCATTTACTTCTCTTACAACCCCATCTATAAATTTTATTAAACAACCACGGTGACATCACACATCCTTGTCTAAGGCCTACTTTTACTGGGAAATAATTTCCCTCTTTCCTACATACTCTAACTTGAGCCTCACTATCCTCGTAAAAACTCTTCATGCTTTCAGTAACCTACCTCCTACACCATACACTTGAAAACATCTGCCACATTGCCCCCCTATCCACCCTGTCATACGCCTTTTCGAAATCCATAAATGCCACAAAGACCTCTTTAGCCTTAGCTAAATACTGTTCACTTACATGTTTCACTGTAAACACCTGGTCCACACACCCCCTACCTTTCCTAAAGCCTCCTTGTTCATCTGCTATCCTATTCTCCGTCTTACTCTTAATTCTTTCAATAATAACTCTACCATACACTTTACCAGGTATACTCAGCAGACTTATCCCCCTATAATTTTTGCACTCTCTTTTATCCCCTTTGCCTTTATACAAAGGAACTATGCATGCTCTCTGCGAATCCCTAGATACCTTACCCTCTTCCATACATTTATTAAATAATTGCACCAACCACTCCAAAACTATATCCCCACCTGCTTTTAACATTTCTATCTTTAACCCATCAATCCCGCTGCCTTAACCCCCTTTCATTTTACCTACTGCCTCACGAACTTCCCCCACACTCACAACTGGCTCTTCCTCACTCCTACAAGATGTTATTCCTCCTTGCCCTATACACGAAATCACAGCTTCCCCATCTTCATCAACATTTAACAATTCCTCAAATATTCCCTCCATCTTCCCAATACCTCTAACTCTCCATTTAATAACTCTCCTCTCCTTTTTTTAACTGAAAAACCCCTTTTTTTTCTCTACTTTTTTTAAACTTTTTTAATCTCACCCCCCAAAACTTTTTCTTTTTTAAATATATATATTTTAAAATAAAATATATATAATATATTTATATATATTATATATATAATATATATATATAAAAATATATATATATTTTATAATATTATAAATCCAATACATTTGCGTTTTAAACTATTACCCAAAATAAGCAATAAAAAAATTAAATATAAAAAGGTAATAAAAAATTATATATAACATAATAACCCTTGTAACCCATTCGGGGTTGAAAACCACCCCCCCCCCCCCCCAACACGAAAAGGGGGTCCCACTAGGATTGCATAAGGGTTTTCACTTTATTACTGTTTTACCCCATTTTCCAATAAAAAAAAAATTAAACAAAAAATTTAATTTTCACCCCCCCTTGGTTCCCCAAGCAAACCCCCCTTTTTCAATTTTTCACGGGGGCCCGTTTCACTAAAAAAATATCCCCCTTAATGGGGTTTTTAAATCGGGGCGTAGTTCGGGTATAACCGGGTGTTATTTTAATCTGTGCGGCCCTTTGGGTTTGGACATGGAAAGGGGAAAACCGGGGGTTCCCCCCACTTTTAAGGATGGGGGGGGAAGGCGGGACGGGGGGGGGGGGGAAAATCGGGGAGAAACACCCTTAAAGGTTGGGTATTTAGGGGGTTGGGGCGGCTTTTTGGTTTAAGGGAAAGGAAGGGGGAAACATTCCCCTTTAACCTGGCTTTTTCTCCTTACACCAAAAGGGAAAAAATTAAAATTATATGGGAAATTAAACCAGAAAAAAAAGATTTCTTTAAAGGGGCGGGAAGGGATTAATTAAACTTTACGGGAATATGACATAGAAAAAGTAAAAAAAGGGTTTTTGGGGCAAAAAATTTACAAAAAATTTAAAAAGGGGGAAAAGCCCAAATCCCTCTTAAAAATTTCAAAGGCCCCCACAAAAAGCTAAGCAAATTTTTTTCGGGTTTTCGTTTGAGCTTAAAAGAATAGAAAAACATATAGGAGGAGAATATAATTAAAGGGTGACTTTTGACAGCACAGCACCCACTGCATAACCACTCGCATCAAATATTTTTAAAAAAAAGGGGAAAGTTGAAATTAGGCTCTTCAACACAAGAGCAGAGAAAAGAAACCCTTTAAACCCTTTTAAAACGAGCCCTGAAAAATCTTAGCCCCCATTAATTTAACTTTCTATAAGTTTTCAAGTAAAGGGGTGTAGGTGGGGGTGTTTTTGCGGGTTTTCCTGAAAACTTAAACCCCAAAATGGAAAACGTCGACAAATAACAGCTACTTTTTCCCCTCATTTTGGGCCAAGAAAAAATTTTTGCCATTTACCGAGTGTCTTTTTGACCCCCAAAAGGGTCTTCCTATGGGCTATTGTGAGAAAAACAAGGGCTTTTCACGAAATGTAACTGTAACACTACTAATGCTTGACTGGGGTGGAAACACTATCAGCAACAACTTCCCCAAATGTATTTTTTCCATCAGTAAACCGTTACTATAAAAATAACAATTACGAGATTCCTTTCTTCACTCTAAATTATAGCAATATCCTCAGTTTTTAGGACTGACCCAAAAAAACTGATCCTTGATTAAATCATCATGAGTAAAAAAATTTAACGTCATTGTGCCCTTGACTAGGTTGAGGGCCCGGGGGAGTCAGTGTTAATGCCCTGGCGCAGAGGGGGCCCCCCACTAAAAAACATTTTTCCAAACCCCAAAAATCATCGCAAAAACAAACTCAACAGGAGACGGGATGTTGTTTTATTTTTGACATACCTCAAAGTTTTTGCCCCGAGAGGAAAAAAAAATTAGGTTTTCTTTACAAGCTTCAAGGGCCATAAATATCATCATGTTATTATCAATCACAAGGGGTTTTTTTCATATCCAGCAAAAGGGTTTTCGTTCCCTATCAAAAATCCACTGACCTGAGGGGAAAATCCCCCACGGAAAATTCCCCAAAAGAAATATAACCAGTATAATAGCTTTTTGAAAATAAAATTTGTTCAAGGGACTTTTTTTAACACCCCTCCATAGGGTTCTAAAAAATACATTTTATCTTGGTATAGGTATCGGGCCATTTGGGGGATAAAACTTTTTCTTTAAACGTGAGATAACTGCCAGTGTCCCCCTGAAAGGGAAAATTTTCTCAGTTAGATGTTTTCGTCAAATCCTAAATTTAAACCTCGAAAAGTAAGGAATCACCTGAACAATCCCTTTTTGTCCAAAAACACTTTTTACGCAAAACTCTATCCAAATAACAATTTTCTAAAACCCGTTTTTAAACAGAAATATTACTAAGTTTTGGTGCCTTTTTGCTTCCGGGAAAAGGGTCGAATTGAGGGGGCCCCCAACCTCACACTGCTTCTCCCTTCTCTTTCCCAACCTTTTAGGGAAAAACTCCTAAACATTTTTTCCCTTTTCTTTTTCAATAGTTACATTTAACTTTCTTCTTTTCGATATCAGATTTCCCGTCTACCACAAAAAATTTAGGATTTTAGTTTTTTCCCGGGAAAGGTACAAGTTACGTAGCAGACATCAGGGGCCGGGAATGAACAGCTGATTTTTGGGTTTCCAACTTCTAGGAAAATTTTTTTTGTTAAACCTTTTTTTCTCCCTTTTTTAGTACGTACAATTTTTTGGGGAAATTTTCGTAATTTTTGCTAAAACCGCAGTTTCCAGAAATACCGAGGTAGTAGATCGATCAATTTCTTGTATGTCACAGCATACAGTTGTTTTAAAATCTTCGTGTAGTAACAAAAAAACAAAGCTGTTTTAAATTGTTAACTTGGGACTCTGAAACCCTCTCTCCAAAAACAACTTTTTTCTCCGATCAAACCCACCCAAGTTTGAATCTTGTCGTCGTTTTTAAGTACGAAATGCTCTTTTTTTAAAATTAAAAGTAAAAAAGTTATAAATCTCCCCAAATTGTTTTTTACAGCGTCAAAACTAATGTAAATTGGCAAATGGTAAGGAGCCGTACAAATTTACTCTTCCTTCAACGCTGTATCAACAATGGTTTTCCCAGTGCCTTACGTGGCCAAAACATAGCACTGCCTGGTTTTTCAAACACATCAAAATAGTGTCTAAGTCACTTTTTCAAAAAAATTAGGAAAACCTTTTATGCAGGGTTTCCCGGGAAATTAAAAATTTTTCCTTGATCTATCAGCCCGTTTTCTTAAAAAACAACATTTTCTCTCTAAATCTTCTTCCGGTTTTTAATTTCCTCTTTGGGCCCTATTTGTGCAGTCTGCCCAAAATTAAGGGGGGCTTCAAACCTCTCAAACGTTCCTTGGGGATAGGGCCCGTGGGGAATGGGGGAGTTGGGGAAAATTTAAAATGGTTTGGGGCGGGCCCTTTGGTCCAAACCTCGTCCACCTCTCTAAAAAAGTCTAATCTGGTCCCAATTAAAAAGAAACAAGGGACATACACTTTCTATTTTTAGGGTGTGTCATACACCACTATACTCCTGTACTATATGGCAGTGAAGGAAGGGGCGAAACGAGAACGATTCCAAAACCCACTCGGGCCAAAATTGGGCCCCTTCTCTCTTTTCCTTTCATCTTCAAAAATTTGTCATAAATTCCTAATTTTTGACACAAGGGTTTCTGAATCGAATCAAAATCCCGACATCTCCCGTAAAAGGGAGGGAAAAAAATATCTTTTTTTTAAAACCTGACAAATTTTTGCGGTGTAATTCCCGTTTTATGTCCAAAACCGAGATAATTTGGGCCCCCGCCCAAAACCCTCAGAAAAATTAATTTTTTAACCAAAAAGCAAGTATCAAAATTTAAATGTTTCACTTTGGGGATACAAACACGAAAATTAAAAATAACCAAAAGAGAGTGTTTTTGGGGAAAAAATTTTAAACCTATAGGAAAATTTTTGTGTTTGGTTTTTTAGAGCTAGATTTTATAAGCAGTATTTTCCCCCCTTGGGGTCAAAACTCAGTCAGGGCTTTCATCCACCTGGTATGGTTTTACAAGACTAAAATCAAAGTTTATCAATTAGGAAGTACCTTAGTTTTTGATCAAAGAGTTACTGAATTTAAAATGGCAAATTTTTCCAACACCTTTGGAAACAAGAGCATCCCGGACGGCCCCCATTTGTTAAAAAAACGCGATTCTAAAAGCTTAGAGATCTCCCCGTGTTTCTAGAAGGGCTGCCCTTCTTTCATCCACCCGTTATGGTTTTTAAAAACAAAGGGGCAGTAACCTTGTCCAATTATCCAATTTTAGTATATCCAAATTTTAGGTTTTTTATTCAAAAGGGCTTTTGGGTTTACAACTGGTAGATACTAACTGGGGAACTTAAAATTTAATAAATTTATTAACATTAATTGTCTAGGGGAAATTTTATAAAATTTAAAATTAAATCACACAATCAAAATAAAATCAAACCTCAGTTCAAATTATGTGCTAAAGCACTTTTCACATTTAAATTCTTAGAACCCTGTACTTAACATTTAATAAATATTACAAAATTAAAAGTAATTTGTATGTGGTAATGCTCTAATATTCGCTATGTCTCACCCCCTTCGACTAACTTAAAAAAAGTGACTGAAAGCCCCTCTAAAAAACTAATTTCTTTGACCGACTGGAAACCAAACATCGCTTGAACAAGAAAAAAATGCTAACCCAATCCATATAAAAGCGACTGCGACCCAATCAGGATAAAGGGAATAATAAAACACAAATGGGGGACCATCCAGACCCCACAAAATTTACAAAACCCCCCATAATACTGAATAAAATTCACTGGGAAAAACCCCACTGTGACAATACACAAAACCCAGTAAAAAATTAGTCAGAAGCTATAGCTCGGACCGAGATTTCGATGCCTAGTGACAACCCAAACCTCAACAAGCGAAGATCACTAATCTATACAATGTTCTGGAAAAGAGTTTTTACAGAACTAACAAAATAATGAACAACGAACTTCCAACCCCCCAACGAGTCTAACAACTGAATACTTTACGAGAGGGAGGCAAAAACCCCCCTCGATCACGTGAACCCCTGGGCAGCAAGCTCAAAGCCGGCAGTATAAGAGCGACAACAAAATTACAGTATTTGAAAAATCAGACTTGAACTGAGCACTTTAAAAGTAACATCCCCTCACAACAAACTACTCAAAAACAATATAAGGCAAAACATTTCATTTACTATTATCGCAAATATAAAGCAATAATAAAATTTTTATAAAAGGTAATATACATTTATATAACAAATAATCATTGTAACCCTTCAAGGGTTGCAAAACTAACAGCTGCTCAAAAACCTTTAAAAACCCGACCTGATAATTTTTAAACATACAACCAAAAAGGTAACCCCAAACGTTGTAAACAAAAGTGTATCTAACTTTTTTCAAAAAAACTAAAGAGGTTAAACCCAACTAAGAGCACACACCCTGATAACATCCAGTCTAAGTTCCTAAAAGATAGTGCTTCTGAATTGTCAATCCCTGTTGCTCACATAATAAATCTATCAATCACCACTAATACAGTACTGGAGGGGTTCAAGGAGGCCAGAGTTACTCCTATCTTCAAGAAAAATAGTAGATCTGATGTCAGCAACTATAGGCCTGTTAGTATACTCAGTATAATATCTAAAATACTAGAGAGGGCGGTGTACTCTCAAGTAGTTAAGTACCTTAATGACAACAGCATTCTCCATTGCTATCAATCGGGCTTTAGAAGATCTTACTCAACCGACACCTCCCTAATTAATCTGATGGATTACATGAGAACTGAAATGTCAAAGGGGAACCTTATAGGTATGGTAACCTTAGACCTGCAAAAGGCCTTCGACACTGTCAACCGCAATATATTATGTAAGGAACTTCAAGCTATCGGTATAGGTTCTGTAGACTGGTTTAAGTCCTACCTTAGCAACAGGAGACAAATAGTCAAAATCAACAAAACGGAATCAGAACCCCTGCCGATAACATGTGGAGTTCCCCAAGGTAGTATTCTGGGTCCCTTATTATTCTTATGTTATGTCAATGACATTCCTATCAGTGTCAAGTGCTGTACTGCATGCAGATGATAGTGCCCTGTTAGTGTCAGGTAAAGACCCACAAGATATAGCTAATGTTTTAACACTGGAACTGGAGTCCTGCAGCAAATGGTTAGTAGACAACAAACTATCATTACACCTCGGGAACACTGAAGCCATTACCTTTGGCACGAAACATAATCTGAGAAGGGTAAATAATTTTAATGTCCAGTGTAATGGGGAGCCCATCACTTTGGTTTCATCAGTAAAATATCTGGGAATCCCCTTTGACCCATACATGCCAGGAGAATTGATAGGGAACAGTGTAGTAAAGAAAGCGAATGCCTAACTGAAGTTCCTGTACAGACAAGCACAGTGTCTACCTACCGAGGCTCGCAGGACCCTATGTCTAGCCCTTATACAATGCCATATGGATTACGCTTGCTCTTCATGGTTCTCTGCCTTGACAAAATATCTGAAAGATAGACTGCAAATCACCCAGAACAAAATCGTAAGATTGATCCTGGGGCTGGGACCAAGAGAACATGTAGGCCAGGATGAATTGCAGCAGTTGGATATGCTGAATGTTGAAGACAGAGTAAAACAACTGAAGCTAAATCATGTTTATAAAATTGCTCATAAACAGTGTCCAGAATATCTTGCTGTCAATTTTGTCAAGGTTGGGAACCGCAGCAATCATAGTACTAGGGGGAGAGAGCACAACTTTGTAGTACCCACAGTCATTGGCCAGGCTTCAAACACCTTTTATTGTACAGCAATAAAGGAATGGAACAGACTACCAGCACATGTAAAAGCCAGTCATAGCATGAACCAGTTCAAGAAGAGTGCCAAAAAGTGTCTGATGAATGTAGCTACAGAAAGGGAGGGGAATGATTTTCTATTTTTTAGCTAACATATGTGTAAATTTTACATTATTCCTAGTAATGACCCTCGTATTGTAGATAGTCGTAATGACCCTCGTGTAGTAGATAGTCTTTTTAGTATGATAATAAGATATTATTTTCATTATAGAATAATAACCTTTATATTATAATAATAAGGTAAAAGGACCCCAGTGGAAATAAGTCACTCTGTCCGACTTTTTTGGGTTATCCCAGGTTCTCTACACATATGTTGCTATGTATGATAATTCTATGTAACTGTATTTGTGTATACCTGAATAAACTTACTTACTTACCTACAGAGCGGCGTCCAGCACTACAGTACTCTGGTTGAGAGAGCGGGGTCCAGCACTACAGTACTCTGGTTGAGAGAGCGGCGTCCAGCACTACAGTACTCTGGCTGAGAGAGCGGCGTCCAGCACTACAGTACTCTGGCTGATAGAGCGGCGTCCAGCACTACAGTACTCTGGCTGATAGAGCGGCGTCCAGCACTACAGTTCTCTGGCTGATAGAGCGGCGTCCAGCACTACAGTACTCTGGCTGAGAGAGCAGCGTCCAGCACTACAGTACTCTGGCTGAGAGAGCGGCGTCCAGCACTACAGTACTCTGGCTGAAAGAGCGGCGTCCAGCACTATAGTACTCTGGCTGAGAGAGCTGCGTCCAGGACTACAGTACTCTGGCTGAGAGAGCGGCGTCCAGCGCTACAGTACTCTGGCTGATAGAGCGGCGACCAGAACTACAGTACTCTGGCTGATAGAGCGGCGTCCAGCACTACAGTACTCTGGTTGAGAGAGCGGCGTCCAGCACTACAGTACTCTGGCTGAGAGAGCGGCATCCAGCACTACAGTACTCTGGCTGATAGAGCGTCGTCCAGCACTACAGTACTCTGGTTGAGAGAGCGGCGTCCAGCACTACAGTACTCTGGCTGAGAAAGCGGCGTCCAGCACTACAGTACTCTGGCTGAGAGAGCGGCGTCCAGCACTACAGTACTCTGGCTGAGAGAGCGGCGTCCAGCACTACAGTACTCTGGCTGAGAGAGCGGCGTCCAGCACTACAGTACTCTGGCTGAGAGAGTGGCGTCCAGCACTACAGTACTCTGGCTGAGAGAGCAGCGTCCAGCACTACAGTACTCTGGCTGAGAGAGCGGCGTCCAGCACTACAGTACTGTGGCTGAGAGAGCGGCGTCCAGCACTACAGTACTCTGGCTGAGAGAGCAGCGTCCAGCACTACAGTACTCTGGCTGAAAGAGCGGCGTCCAGCACTACAGTACTCCTGCTGAGAGAGCGGCGTCCAGCACTACTGTACTCTGGCTGAGAGAGCAGCGTCCAGCACTACAGTACTCTGGCTGAGAGAGCGGCGTCCAGCACTACAGTACTCTGGCTGAGAGAGCGGCGTCCAGCACTATAGTACTCTGGCTGAGAGAGCTGCGTCCAGGACTACAGTACTCTGGCTGAAAGAGCGGCGTCCAGCGCTACAGTACTCTGGCTGATAGAGCGGCGACCAGCACTACAGTACTCTGGCTGATAGAGCGGCGTCCAGCACTACAGTACTCTGGTTGAGAGAGCGGTGTCCAGCACTACAGTACTCTGGCTGAGAGAACGGCATCCAGCACTACAGTACTCTGGCTGATAGAGCGTCGTCCAGCACTACAGTACTCTGGTTGAGAGAGCGGCGTCCAGCACTACAGTACTCTGGCTGAGAGAGCGGCCTCCAGCACTACAGTACTCTGGCTGAGAGAGCGGCGTCCAGCACTACAGTACTCAAGCTGAGAGAGCGGCGTCCAGCACTACAGTACTCTGGCTGAGAGAGCGGCGTCCAGCACTACAGTACTCTGGCTGAGAGAGCGGCGTCCAGCACTACAGTACTCTGGCTGAGAGAGCGGCGTCCAGCACTACAGTACTCTGGCTGAGAGAGCGGTTTTTCCAGCACTACAGTACTCTGGCCTGAGAGAGCGGCGTCCAGCACTACAGTACTCTGGCTGAGAGAGCGGCGTCCCAGCACTACAGTACTCTGGCTGAGAGAGCGGTGTCCCCGCACTACAGTACTCAGGCTGAGAGAGCGGCGTCCAGCACTACAGTACTCTGGCTGAGAGAGCGGCGTCCAGCACTACAGTACTCAGGCTGAGAGAGCGGCGTCCAGCACTACAGTACTCTGGCTGAGAGAGCGGCGTCCAGCACTACAGTACTCAGGCAAGACGGTTGAGTCACCTTCAGTCGTGGTCTGGACGTTGAGCTGCTCACATCCCAGACATTGTTTACTAACAGGTAATTTACCCAAGTAAAACGTATCTATTACATTATTTTTCCATATAGGAGTTATTCTCTTCATCATGATGCTGGAAGTTGATGTAGTTTACACCTCTGCCTGACTTATACCCCTAGGCCTAACTCACACCCTCTGCCTGACTTATACCCCGAGGCCTAACTCACACCCTCTGCCTGACTTATACCTCTAGGCCTAACTCACCCCCTCTGCCTGACTTATACCCCTAGGCCTAACTCACACCCTCTGCCTGACTTATACCTCTAGGCCTAACTCAACCCCTCTGCCTGACTTATACCCCTAGGCCTAACTCACACCCTCTGCCTGACTTATACCTCTAGGCCTAACTCACCCCCTCTGCCTGACTTATACCCCTAGGCCTAACTCACACCGTCTGCCTGAATTATATCCCTAGGCCTAACTCACACCCTCTGCCTGACTTATACCCCGAGGCCTAACTCACACCCTCTGCCTGACTTATTCCCCTAGGCCTTACTCATCTCCTCTGCCTGACTTATACCCCTTTGCCTAACTCACACCCTCTGCCTGACTTATATAATTCCCTAACCCTTGACTTACGGATGTTGGCGAATAAACCTACACGGCATAAAATTTTTGGGAATGAAATTTTAGGCATAAATTTTGCCAATATGCCCCCTCCTCCCCTCCTAATGGTCGCAACTTCGACCATTAGGAGACTATTACGAAATAACCTATTTTATATTTTCCAGCGTTGATGTTTTAATTTTTTTTCTTTTACTTTTTATACTTCTAATTAAAATCATGTGTCTAGACAACAAAATATAACTGTTAAGAAGAAGCAAATAAAACTTGCAACTGTTGTACAAGTTACGTTACTAGACTGATAGTATCAGTAAGTTAGTGGTGTAACTTACCTCCTCCAAGTGACTGTACTAGAATGTAAGTATCAGTAGCCTAGTCGTTACTTCCCTCGTTCAAGAGTAGTACAAGTTACGGTGCTGTATTAAGAGTATCAGTAGCCTAGTAGTTACTACCCTCGTACAACAGTAGTACAAGTTACGGTGCTATATTAAGAGTATCAGTAGTCTAGTAGTTACTACCCTCGTCCAACTGTAGTACAAGTTACGCTGTTATATTAAGAGTATCAGTAGTCTAGTAGTTACTTCCCTCGTCCAACTGTAGTACAAGTTACGGTGTTATATTAAGAGTATCAGTAGTCTAGTAGTTACTTCCCTCGTACAACAGTAGTACAAGTTACGGTGTTATATTAAGAGTATCAGTAGTCTAGTAGTTACTTCCCTCGTCCAACTGTAGTACAAGTTACGGTGCTATATTGGGAGTATCAGTAGTCTAGTAGTTACTTCCCTCGTCCAACTGTAGTACAAGTTACAATGGTTTATTAAGAGTATTAGTAGTCTAGTAGTTACTTCCCTCATTCAACTGTAGTACAAGTTACGATGGTTTATTAAGAGTATTAGTAGTC
Organism: Cherax quadricarinatus; assembly: GCF_026875155.1. Taxonomy (NCBI): domain Eukaryota; kingdom Metazoa; phylum Arthropoda; class Malacostraca; order Decapoda; family Parastacidae; genus Cherax; species Cherax quadricarinatus. The sequence continues at coordinate 1,441,921 of NC_069484.1, read as the reverse complement.
TAGTAGTTACTTCCCTCGTACAACTGTAGTACAAGTTACGATGCTATATTAAGAGTATCAGTAGTCTAGTAGTTACTACCCTCGTCCAACTGTAGTACAAGTTACGGTGCTATATTAGGAGTATCAGTAGTCTAGTAGTTACTTCCCTCGTACAACTGTAGTACAAGTTACGATGGTTTATTAAGAGTAACAGTAGTCTAGTAGTTATTTCCCTCGTCCAACTGTAGTACAAGCTACGATGGTTTATTAAGAGTATCAGTAGTCTAGTAGTTACTTCCCTCGTACAACTGTAGTAATAGTTACGATGGTTTATTAAGAGTATCAGTAGTCTAGTAGTTACTTCCCTCGTACAACTGTAGTAAAAGTTACGATGGTTTATTAAGAGTATCAGTAAATCTAGTAGTTACTACCCTCGTACAACTGGGAAAAAGTTACGATGGTTTATTAAGAGTATCAGTAGTCTAGTAGTTACTTCCCTCGTACAACTGTAGTACTAGTTACGATGGTTTATTAAGAGTATCAGTAGTCTAGTAGTTACTACCCTCGTACAACTGTAGTAAAAGTTACGATGGTTTATTAAGAGTATCAGTAGTCTAGTAGTTACTTCCCTCTTCCAACTGTAGTACTAGTTACGATGGTTTATTAAGAGTATCAGTAGTCTAGTAGTACTACCCTCGTACAACTGTAAGTACTAGTTACGATGGTTTATTAAGAGTATCAGTAGTCTAGTAGTTACTTCCCTCTTCCAACTGTAGTACTAGTTACGATGGTTTATTAAGAGTATCAGTAGTCTAGTAGTTACTTCCCTCTTCCAACTGTAGTACTAGTTACGATGGTTTATTAAGAGTATCAGTAGTCTAGTAGTTACTTCCCTCTTTCAACTGTAGTACTAGTTACGATGGTTTTATTAAGAGTATCATAGACTAATGGGTTTACTTCCATTTTCCGACATCCTGCCGTAGCCTTATTTTCCCTTTCTGCTATAGAAAATTTTTCCCAAAAATGTGACTTAAAATAATTTCATTTTTTTTGTTTTTTTTGAGTATTGATATATAAATTTAAATTTTGGGTTTGTGACAAGAATTCCACAAAGATTACATTTATCCAATATTTTTTACTTAAAAGGGGTCGAGTCAATGTATTAACGTTTTTGTTCTGTTTGTTGTTGTTTGTTTTTATTTTTTGTTTTTCCGCTGTTTTTATGTTTTTTTTTTTGTTGTAGTTATTTTTTCTTTCTATTGTTCAAGTTTTTTCTTTTTATTTTGTTTTTTGTGAGGATTTGAAAAACCCTTTGGGGTTTACCTGGGGTGTTTCGGGGGTAAAACCCCCCGGGGCCGGGTTTGGCCCAGCCGGTGGTGGACAAAGCGTGATCAACCGGGCTTTACTGGGGCGCCGCAAATCAAGCTGAATCAAAACCCGGCTTTTCATGTCTGACTTTACGCTTACTACAGGCTGAAACCCACCCCTTTTTCGATTTTTAAAATTACGCCCTACCCAGGGGCACATGCCCAAACCCTAAAATTTTAAAATTTTTAAAAAATTCTGGAGACAGGAGAATGGGTGCATTATTTTTAAAAAAGAAGGGGGTATGTAAAACCCACTATTAAGAATCGCTGGGGGGATTTGGTATCATAGGAGGTAATTCTTTTAAAGGTAGGGGTTTTTTGTTTAAAGGGGCCCCTTTACCCCTACCTACCTCAGGCCCAAAAACTAATTAGCTGACTAAAGAAGATTAACATAGGTTAACAGTTAATTGACATCCCAAAACCTTTTAAAAGACTTTAAGTTGGGAAACATTTGGTTTTTTTCCCTACAAAACACTACTATTCGTCTAGAAGCTGTCATGCCTTTAAAATCTTCAAAATCCGACGGATACCTTTGGAATGTGCAGGTGAATTCTGCGTTCTGATTTTGGTCACTGAAATTTATAAACCCATAATTACAAGGGCAAGATTTAGGTGCTGATAGAACATTAAGGGGTCTAGTAAACATAAAAAGGGGGAGAAACTGCTTTGGGGAAATTCACTTTCTGCATAAACAAACATAAGACCAAATTAGTTATCTTTTAAAAATCACAAATTTTCCCACGCTTCCCCGGAAATCCCTTTGTGAGCTGTCTCAATGTCAACAGAGGTTGTTGTTAAAAAGTTAGTTATCCAAATTGCCCAAAATAGAATAAATCCAGCATTTCACATTATCTAAATGGGTAGTGGCACTCACTGGTTTTGTAATGGAATTCCTATCATTGTTTATAAGACAGACAATATTCTACTACATATACTGTACCTTAACCCTTCAGGGGTTTGGGTAAATGAAAGAGGAATAAACCTGCCTGACTCATAGCTGGATTCCTGTGTCATTGATGTGACACAAGATCGATATCGGAGACTTGATTAAACTAACAAAGTGTCTGGGAATGTGGAATGTTGCACTAATGTTTGTCACGTTGGGAATGTTCATTGCAATCACTGGCAGTATCTGTTACATTCTACATCACTCCATACCATCATTTCTTCACAGTTATGTGGACATATTAACAGCAGGGAGAGCACTAAATAACACTGTATATTTCAGCACTATCAATGTTCAGTCAAGAAAGTCGCACAGAGGCATTATACACTCTATGTAATTATTATTTTTATTATTATTTTTTATTATCACACTGGCCAATTCCCACCAAGGCAGGGTGGCCCGAAAAAGAAAAACTTTCACCATCATTCACTCCATCACTGTCTTGCCAGAAGGGTGCTTTACACTACAGTTTTTAAACTGCAACATTAACCCCCCTCCTTCAGAGTGCAGGCACTGTACTTCCCATCTCCAGGACTCAAGTCCGGCCTGCCGGTTTCCCTGAATCCCTTCATAAATGTTACTTGCTCACACTCCAACAGCACGTCAAGTATTAAAAACCATTTGTCTCCATTCACTCCTATCAAACACGCTCACGCATGCCTGCTGGAAGCCCAAAACCCCCTCGCACACAAAACCTCCTTTACCCCCTCCCTCCAACCCTTCCTGGCCGACCCCTACCCCGCCTTCCTTCCACTACAGACTGATACATCTTGAAGTTATTCTGTTTCGCTCCATTCTCTCTACATGTCCGAACCACCTCAACAACCTTCCTCAGCCCTCTGGACAACAGTTTTGGTAATCCGCACCTCCTCCTAACTTCCAAACTACGAATTCTCTGCTTATATTCCACCACACATTGCCCTCAGCATGACTTCTCCAACTCCCTCCAGCCTTCTCCTCGCTGCAACATTCATCCCCCCATCCCTTCACACCCATATAAGAGCTTTGGGTAAAACTATACTCTCATACATTCCCCTCTTTGCCTCCAAGGACAAAGTTCTCTGTCTCTTTTTCCCTCATCAATTCTATGATTCACCTCATCTTTCATAGACCCATCCGCTGACACGTCCACTCCTAAATATCTGAATACGTTCACCTCCTCCATACTCTCTCCCTCCAATCTGATATTCAATCTTTCATCACCTAATCTTTTTGTTATCCTCATAACCTTACTCTTTCCTGTATTCACCTTTAATTTTCTTCTTTTGCACACCCTACCAAATTCACCCACCAATCCTCTGCAGCTTCTCTTCAGAATCTCCCAAGAGCACATTTGTCATCAGCAAAGAGCAGCTGTGACAACTCCCACCCTGTGTGTGTTTTTTTATTTTTTAAACTCCACGCCTCTGCCAAGACCCTCGCATTTACTTCTCTTACAACCCCATCTATAAAATATATTAAACAACCACGGTGATATCACACATCCTTGTTAAGGCCTCTTTTACTGGGAAAAAATTTCTCTCTTTTCTACATTTCTCTAAATTGAGCCTCCCCTATCCTCGTAAAAACTCTTCACTGCTTTTAGTAACCTACCTCCTACACCATACACTTGGGAACATCTGCCACATTGCCCCCTATCCACCCTGTCATACGCCTTTTCCAAATCCATAAATGCCACAAAGACCTCTTTACCTTATCTAAATATTCTGTTCACTTATATGTTTCACTGAAAACACCTGGTCCACACACCCCCTACCTTTCCTAAAGCCTCCTTGTTCATCTGCTATCCTATTCTCCGTCTTACTCTTAATTCTTTCAATTATAAAATCTACCATACACTTTACCAGGGACACTCAACAGACTTATCCCCCTATAATTTTTGCACTCTCTTTTATCCCCCCTTTTCCTTTATACAAAGGAACTATGCATGCTCTCTGCCAATCCCTAGGTACCTTACCCTCTTCCATACTTTATTAAATAATTGCACCAACCACTCCAAAACTATATCCCCACCTGCTTTTTAACATTTCATCTTTATCCATCAATCCCGGCTGCCTTACCCCCTTTCATTTTAAACCCACTGCCTCACGAACTTCCCCCACACTCACAACTGCTCTTCCTCACTCCTACAAGATGTTATTCCTCCTTGCCCTATACACGAAATCACAGCTTCCCTATCTTCATCAACATTTAACAATTCCTCAAAATATTCCCTCCATCTTCCCAATACCTCTAACTCTCCATTTAATAACTCTCCTCTCCTATTTTTAACTGACAAATCCCTTTGTTTTTTCTAGGCTTCCTTAAACTTGTTAATCTCACTCCAAACTTTTTTTTTTTTTTAAACCAAAATTTGTTGATAAACAGCTCCCCCACTCTCTCTTTTTGCTTTTTTTTTTACATTGTTCCCCACTTTTTTTAAACCTTTTTCTTTTTCTCCATATACTTTCCATCTTGATCACTTTTACTTTGAAAAAAACTTCTTCATTTGCAAAACTTTTTTTTTTTTTTTTCCCTTACTACTCTTTTACATCTCTTTCCCCCCAAATCGCTCCTCTTCCCTCCTGCACCCATTTTTCCGGGAACCCACCACTTTGCTGAACTCTCTAACACAAACTTTTTTTAAACCTACCCCATTCCTCTTCGACCCCATTGCCTATGCTCTCATTAGCCCTTTATCCCCCCTTAAACTTTTTTAAAATCTTACCCTAACTCCCTCCTTTTTTGGGTTTAAAAACCTTCCCTCCCCTTTTTCCCTGAGGGCTTCTTTTCTCCTTGTACCCCAATCTACCTTTTTTTTCAGTGTAGCTACAAAGAAAGTGATTGATATATCGGGTGGCCCCTCGTTTAAACATGTAACCCTAAAGGGTTACTCAACAGCCCTTTTATTACCAAAAACATAACCCAACAAACTACTGTCATTTCCCCCTCTTCATTTTCGTGTAACTTATTTATCCTCTTTTTTTTAAAAAATTTTGTTTTTCCTATAAAAAAACCCCTTTTTTTTCCAAATTTCCCAATAAAGGGCCCCCATTTCAAAAAACACCGGAAAAAACCCAAAACTTACCTAACCAAAAAACCTCTCCTAAAAGTTTTTTCCTTTTTAAAGGCCATTCAGGCCCCCTTTCCAAAATTTTACTCTTCATTTTGGTTTTAAAAGGTTTCCAAATTCATTTAAAATTCCCAAAATCTCTCCCCTTTCCTCTGCATTCCTCTCTTCCCGGGTGCATACACGCTTTTTAGGGCCCCACTTTCGCTTCCAACCTTTATTTTTAATCAATAATTCTCAAAATTTAAACATTTTTTTCTCTTTTCTTTCCAAAAACTGATTTTTAAACTTTTACTGCTACCCCCTTCCCTTTTGCCCCCTAATTTCTCTCAGATACCCAAAAGATTTAACCCTTTTTTTTCCCCCCACTGAAACTCCCCTTTCCCCCCTTTGCTTTTTTTGTTAGACCCAGGACATCCAACTTTTTTCTTTCATAACATCGGGCAATCTTTTCGGGTTTCTTGTCATCCGCACTCCCTTCCAAGCACTTTTAAAAGAAACCCAGTTTTTTTAAAGTTTTTTTTTCCTTCTCTTTTTTAGTAAATGTTTTTACAGGAAAAGGGGGTTTTTATTTGCCATAGTTTCCCGGCTTTTTTAGTCGCCTCATACGACCCCAATGGCTTACGGAGGAAAGATTTTTTTTCCCCACTTCCCCATGGAAAATTTAGAAGAAATAAAAAAAAACAAGGCTTTTTGGAATTAAGGGGGAAAAACTAGATGTATGTTTTTTTTTATAATGAAATGTCCCTTTGGTCTGTGAAGTGTGACCAAAGGGGAAGAGGGGGAAGAAAGTTATCCCTTTTATCTAGGTTTTTTTGGGCAAAAAGAAAAAAAAAACCAGCAATCCTCCATCATGAAAAAAACATTTTCAGGTTTTTGTTTACGTAAATTGGCGGGGGTAGTACTTCCCGGGGGTGGTTGCTGCCCCCCCAAACCTACTACCTATGTGTTTAGTTCTATGTTTTAAATTCTATTTTATTAGCCCCTTTGGGTCTATTAAGGATAAGGCGGCAATCCCCTAAATGCCACACACTTCCTTTTTCCCGTTCCTTGAAGGGCAACCAAAGCTTTTTTTAAACCAAATTGTGGTTTTTGGAACACTTTTTTTTGCACACCCTTGTTACCAAACTTTAAAATTGCCCCCTTTTCCCCTTTCTCTCTTTCATTTTGGCAAATGCACTTTTTGTCTTTTTTTTGCCAATTTGAGTCCCAAAAAGAGATGACTAAATTTTGAGAAAAAAAAATTTTAAACCACCTGCTTCACGAAATTTTTGGTTTATTGCTCTGGGGTTAGTCCCTCCCCCTCCAAAATTACGAAGAAAAACCAAAACAGAGATCTGCGATTAATATTTCCCTTTTTAGCAGCAGGGCATCTCTTTATGCGTCTTCCTGATTCAAAACCCTTTAATTTTTGTCACAAAACTGTGCAAAACAGTAATAGTTCGTTGATATTCTTGGAAAAAGAACAAGGGAAATTTGCCAGCAGCGATGTAGAGGTAGTATGGGGAAATTTTGGGGGGGGAGTTTCACCCCAGACACCAGTTGTGGGGAAAAAATTTTTGTATTTTTCCGAAAAACAGTAGGTTTTATGTTTTATAGATGGCCTACTGTAAATTTTTAAATTTTTGTCATAATAGAAAAAGGGAAACTGAGCCTGCACCTGCGCAGAGAGACACTCGCCATTGTTTTTTTTGAAATGAGATAAAAAAACGTAATTTTAAAAATGTGAAAAAAATTTTTTGTGGGTCTAGAGGTTAAAATTTTGGGGTTTAACCTCTTTAAAAAAAGGAGGGTGAAATTGTTGGATTTTGCATTTCCTTTCCTTTAAATTGGTTTTTCAGGGGACTGGAGAAACACTCCGGAACCTAGATAAGTCTTTTGTTGTAACCCCGGCCAGTGTTAAATTTTTTTGATAGACAGTGAAGTACAGTGCCTGCACTTTTGGGAGGGGGGGTTAATGTTGGGAAATTTTAAAAAAAAGTAGTGTAAAGCACCCTTCTTTGGGAAAAACAGTGTGGAGTGAATGATGGTGAAAGTTTTTCTTTTTCGGGCCACCCTGCCTTGGTGGGAATCGGCCAGTGTGATAAAAAAAAAAAAAAATAATAATTTCCTGGGTGTGACGTCAACTGAAGAGGAACTGTTAATGACTTATGGAGAGGCTAATAAAATAATGCAAAGTGCAAATATGCCTCTGAGGGAATGGAATAGTAATTCTTCCAAATTTAAGTACAAAATAAGCAAATATTACAATGGAGATTAAGTGCCAAAATGTAGTAATGTATTGGGATTAACTTGGGATACTGAGAAAGATTTGTTAATGGTAAAGCATTATAATTACAGTAGGCCCAGTAAATTAACTGAGAGAGTCTTGCTTGCTGAAGTTTCCAAAAGTTTTGATCCACTAGGTTTAGTTTCACCCCTTACTATAAAAGGGAAATTATTAATACAAGAAGCATGGAAACATAAATGTGCTTGGGATGAAATTCTACATGAGGAATTCATTACCAGGTGGGATGAATTAATTGGTGATTATGAGAAAATTCCAATGTTGGAGTTCTCACGCCAGGTGGCCAATCCAAATGGGAAAAATGTACTACTCATTTTTTGTGATGCTTCAAAATTGGCATATGGAGCAGTTGCTTACCCTCAATGTAATAGTGTTATTTCTCTTGTTATGTCTAAGGCTAAAGTGTCTCCAATTAAATCACATACTTTACCTCAGTTGGAATTAACAGCCATTTATGTACTCGTCAAATTAGCAAATTATATAAGAAATAAGTTGCAGGAGATAAATATTAGCGACACTGTAATTTGGTCTGATAATGAGGTATCCTTACAATGGATTCGTAATGGAAACAGCAAAATTGTGTACGTACAAAACAGAGATGCTGAAATTAATCAGATGCAAGAGAAGTATAATAGTTTGGGTCAGCATATGTTAACCTTTAATCATATACCAGGTGAGGAGAATCCAGCTGATTTCTTGTCTCATGGTTTACCTTATGCTAAATTTGTAAATGCTGTATCATGGTTTAAAGGACCGAGCTGGTTGGTAAATAAAGCTAAATGGCCTGTACAAAAGGTGTATATTGCTCCTGTTGAAATTACTGTGACCACCGCTCCAATAGTTTGTCCTTCTTTAGCCATTGATATAAATAGGTATTCTTCTTTACCCAAACTAATCAATGTAACTAAGTTGGTGTTTAAATTTCTAAACAAGATGAATATTTCATGTAAGTTTTCACATCCTCTTGAATATTAGATAAAGAGGGTACAGGAGGAAATCTATGGAAATGAGATTAAATTGATGATGGAAAGAAAAATTGTGAAATTATCCATAATAGAAAAGTTGGGGCTGTATTTAGAGAACAATGTAATTATGTGCAGAGGTAGGTTACAAAATGCTGAATTGGGTGATTATGCTAAACTCCCTATCTTACTGCCCAAAACTCATCATCTAACAAATTTAATTGTTCTAAATGCCCATAAAAATGTAATGCATGGTGGAGTAAAAAATACCTTAAATTGTATTAGGGAAACTTTCTGGATTCCACAAGGATGACAAAGTGTAAAAAGGGTGATTAAATCTTGTGTAATATGTCGCCGTGTCGATGCCAGATCCTATATGTACCCAGGTCCTCAACCATCGCCAAAGGAGCATGTACAATTAGTGAAACCATTTGATGTAACAGGTGTAGACTATAGTGGTCCAATAATTTTAACAGGTACTTCAGATGGTGTTCCACTGAAAGTGTATGTTTGTTTGTTCACCTGTACTGCTACTTGGGCAGTTCATTTAGAAGTGGCACAGGACTTGTCTGCAGAACAGTTTATACAGCTGTTTCGAAAATTTGCAGCTAGGAAATTCTGTCCGAGATTGATGATTTTGGATAATGCCACAAATTTTGTACCAGGTGCTCAGCACTTGATAGAATTAAATAATAGTAATGATGTTCAATCTCTGTTAACCCAGAGAGGGAGTACCTGGAAATTTATTACTCCTAGAGCCCCTTGGCAGGGTGTGGGCTGTACAAAAGACTTATAGACACAGTGAAGCAGTGTCTCCGTAAAGTACTACACAGGAAGAGAATTAATTTGGAAGAATTCCATGCAGTGTTAGTGGAAGCAGAGAATTGTATAAATAATAGGCATCTCTCGTACATGAGTGATACACCTGATGCAAATGTATTAACACCTTCTCACCTAATATGTGGAAAGAAATTGGAAGCTGCCCCTGTCTATAGAGATAATCAGGAAGAAAGTGATGAAGATTACAATGATGCAGCAGTGTTGTGTAATAAATTTAAAATGATAAATAAAGTAATTGATCATTGGTCTAATGTGTGGCATAAGGAATATCTTCTTACACTATGTGAACACTTTTATGGTGCGACAGAGGCAGTAAATCGACAGACCATTCATCGAGGTGACATTGTGTTAATTGACACTGAACATCATCGAACATTGTGGCCTCTGGGCAAAGTATTGACATTGTACCCAGATGAACAAGGTGTTGTCTGGAATGTCAAAGTGTTGTGTCATGGCAAGGAAAGTTTATGCACAATTAATAAATTGATTCCCTTGGAATTAAATGACATTCAGTCAAATGTAAATGAAAATCTAATAGAAAGTGACACAAGTGATACGGAAGGCAACGCTGACCAAGTGATGCAGGAAGAGGAAATCGTAGTAAGACCTACTAGGAGAACAGCCACTCAAGCCAGAACCGGCTGGAATCATCTCCTAAAGGAAGGAGTACTTTGAATCGTTTAGCAACGAACTCCGCCCCTCCGTAGTGTGGAAAATACTGTATATTTTCCAGAAATACAGTAGTTATATGTATATAGATGGCCATACTGTATTTAATAACATTTATGTCATAGAAAATGGGAAACTGAGCCTGCACCTGTGTAGAAGAGACACTCGCCATTGTTTGTTTTGAATTGAGAGTAACAGACGTTAATTAATAATGTGAAGAATTTTCGTACTCTAGAGGTTAAAACTGGATTGACACCTCTCAAATAGGAGGTAAAATTGTTGGATGTGCATTCCTGCATAACTTGAGATATCAGGCGACTGGAAGACAGCTCCAGGAACCTCAGATAAGTCTTATGTAGTAACTGGCCAGTGTTATTTTCATAGATAGACAGTGAGGTTTTCTGAGTATGATACACATTAATCTCCAGTCAAATTGGTGAGTGTTATGATTAAGATTATTTTCCTTTTTTTATATAAATGTGGTATTATAATCCTTTTTTTAAAATTTTAATTTTACGGGTAACAAATTTATTATTTCCCATTTTTTCCGGGGTAAATGTTTTTTTTCATTTGAAAATTAAATTTAGGCCCAAAAGGTGTAAAAATTTCCCTACTTGTCAAACCGTTAAAAATAATACCCTTTTACATTTACTGTTATGTACATAATGATACTTTCAGAAATGAAATTTTTCCCCCTTTTTAAATTTTTGCCTTTGGGCCCTTTTCAAACTAAATTTGAAATTAGGGGAAGTCTTTAATTATTTTAATTTACTTAAAAATTATATGTGAAATGACGGGGTTAATGGATTTTTAATTTTTCCCATTTTAAATTTTGGGGAAATAAGCCAAGCCCAAGTGGACAAAAGATTATATTGGGGGAATAATTTTTAAATTTTTGTTTTTAATTTGTATAATTTAATTTGTTTAAAGGGGAACAATTCTGGCCAAGATTTATATAAGGAAATGTGAAATTTGGGAAAAGGGACAAGTGTGGAAAAATTATTATTTTGTGAAAAATTATTTTTTTTTCTAAAAATAAAATTCGGGCCAAGTTTTTTATTTTAATTTGTTTAATAATTTTGATAACCCAAGTCTGGTAAAGGTTTGTTAGTATTAATGTACATTTAAAATTTAATTAAAATTTTTTTTTTGCTGTAATTTCTAATCTCAAGTAGCTAGGTTTTTTTCCCAAAAGGTAATTTGGTATCGGGGTTTTGAAAGTTGTTTTTCCAGTGTTATTTTTTAAGTTGAATTTAATACTTTGATCATTGGTTTAAAAATGGGGAAAATTTTAATTTTTAGAACCTTCCCCTTTAAGGGACCAGGGCTTTTTTTAAGATGGGGAAGGAAAAAAAAGGAAAGGGTAAGGAGGGAAAAATTTTGGGAAAAGGGGGTTGGAGGGGGGGGGAGAGGTGGAAAAAAAAGGTAAGGGGGCCCCAACCATTTTTGGGTGAAATTTTAAAAAGTGTATTTGAATTGATAAGATTTTTTTTTTTAAGAGGTAAAATTACAAAACCCCCTCAGAGTCACATAAATATAATAGGTATATAAGTACATGACTTTGGAATTGGTTGAAATTATACAAGTTGAATTTTGTTTTTTTTTTTTTTTTTTTTTTTTTTTTTTTTTTTTTTTTTTTTTTGGGCGTTTGCACAAAGGGTTTTTAAATCCCGGCAGGGAAAGGAAATTTTCTGGCCAGTTTATGGCTCTTTGAAAAATGGGCTTTTAATGGGGTGCCCAAAACCATAGTCTTTTGCATAATTTTACATTAAAAAATTTATTTAAAAGATGTCCCCCTAATTGGGGGGGGTGATTTTTTCGTATACTAAAAGGGGTTTTCTGGTGGATCCAATCTTTTTTTGTCAGGAAAAGTTGCCCCCAAAACCCATGGGCCCGGGGGGTTAATCACCCTTTTTTGAAAAAAACGACGAACCCTCTGTGGGGGGAGTAAATTTCCTTTGAGTCCTGTGAGGTGGAGTATTGAGGGTTTTAATCGGTGGTATTTATCACTTGTTTTGGATGTTTCTACTGGATGTTTAGTTCATGCATTGTATAAAAGTTGTTTTTTTTTTTAGGGTTTTTTTCAAGGCTTTACATTATGGCAGTGATATCGGGGTTTGTGTGTGAAAATTCCCATTTTAACTCTTCTTCCTCCTGGTTTTTGGTTTAAAATCAAAAGGCCAAATTCTGGACCCTTTGAAATCCTTTGAAATGTTGGTCTTTGTTTTTAAATGATAATGGGACACAAGGGTTTCAAGATTGGGTCTTTTTATAAATTTTTTATAAGATTTTTTTTTACATGTTGGGGGGCTTGATTGAATCGAAAAGGGGGGGGGGGTCTCAAAGGGGACCGGTTTTGGGGCTGGTTTTGATCTTTTTAGTTAAAATGGGGATGTTGAGTGGGGGCACCCCTGTCTTTTTTCATACCCCAAAAGATCTTGTTGGGGTTTTTCTAATGGCTAAAAGGTTTTCCTCTGATGGAGATCCCCCCTTTATCTTCAAGGGTTGATGCAAAACATCCCTATCGTGTAAAAAAGGGAAACCTTGTCAGGTTTAGTCGAAATTCTCCTTTTCCCTTTCCCAATTAGATGTTCGCCCGAAGTTAAATATTCCATTTTTTCTAGGGCTCTCTATACTTGTATTTTGGGGGTTCGGAGTTGAGGGAAAACGACCATGAATAACTTCATCTGCAAACTTTTGTCACAATTGTGTCATAAATTTTGGGGTTGGGGAAAGGTTTTCCAAAAAATTTTTTAAAACAGAAGGGGAAACTGAGACAAGAAACCTTGTGGGACACCAGCCTCGGGTTAAAAGGTTCTTTTCGATTCCCATAAAAAGGTGGGAATGTTTTTTCTTTGAGTTAAAAAAATTAAAAAAAATTTACTTGAGAAAAGTCCAGTTATGGTTGGTAGGTCAATGAGTTTTTTAATAAAAGGCCATCATGCCATAAGTTTTCAAAAGCTTTAGGGAAAAATCCTGATGGCAATTAAGGCAAGATTGCCCCTGCTGTTTTAGACTTGCTACAGGGTCAAAAAAAAAACATTTATTGCTTAAATTGGTCCCTTATGTGTTCAAAAACCCAAAAATTGTTTTTCAGTAAAAAAAGTGATTAAACCCCCTATAGTAATTAAATTGTTGGAAATGACTTTCTAAAGAAATTTTTCCCAGGGGACTTCAAGTAAAGATATAGGTTATAGTTCCCAGGTTGGTGGATGTCTTTATTGGGCCTTAGAAAGGGAAAGATCATTCTACGTCTTAAAAACAACTGGAAAATGTCTGGGGCCCCCAAGTGGCATTAAAATATTTCCAAGGGGATGTTTGCAATTTCTAGGTAGGTTTCCCTTTATTTGTTTCATTGTTTTTCCCAAAAGTGGCCGGGGCTCTATTTCTCATTCTTCCAATAACCTGACTTATCTTAATAATGTTTTAGGTTAGTAAGCGGGTGGGTATCTTTCAAGAGTTGAAGTTTTCGTTTGGGAGGTAATGGTTTTTGATCATCCCAAATTTTCATCTCCCCCATTCTTACTAACTTTATAATTTATTTTTATTTAAAATTTCGCTATTATTGTAAAAGAGAATTTTTTTCCCCTACATCACCCATCAAAATTTGCCTTTGGGCCCGTGGATCGTCAAGTTTAATTTCACATCTTCTCATCCCTTTAGTGAAGGTATGAAAATATGTAGGTTTGGAGCCTTGTGCTTTGCCCTAAAAGTTTGTTTGGATTTTACTTTTCCAAAAAATTTTTCTGGGTTCCGTTTTTATTATTAGCTTGAAGAACAGACATTTCCCCTATGGCTCGTTTGTGTTTACTAATATGTTAAATTTAAATTTTGGGGCCTTAATCGGTGGGAGGTTTTAGCTGCTGGTGGTTGTCGCGTTTGAAAATGCCTTTTGAAAATTCTGCTTTATAAATTTTTTAAAGTGTCTCTTTAAATTTTCCCCAGTAGGTTTATATTGTTGGAAAATTTTTCGTGGATCTAATTGGCAATTTGCATTGGTTTGCTTCAAAATTTTTCGATTGTGCAAAGGGGCCTGATTTGCTAAACAATTGAATGGAAGGTTTGATTTTCCCAAAAACACCCAAATTTTATCTTCACCCCGTTTGCCCTGAAGGGGGCAAAAACCTAGGGTGTTAAGATTTGGGGTTTTGGGTTAAAGGTATTCTAAATGGAAAAAGTTGGTAGTTGTATTATAACGGGGTTTTGGTCAGATCCTACATTTCCAAACCCGGAGATATACGGGCAGTGAAAGATGTCACCAAATCTCCCGTTTGTCAGTTCCCAAAATTTTTTGTTCCTGGATTTAGGTCAAAAGTACGATTTGAAGAATGGGGCCCTTTAAATGACAAAAAAAAATTTTTTTTTTGCTGTCATGTTTTTAAAAAGTTTTTTTCCTTTTTAAGTCACCCCGTGGAATACCCGCTCCACGTTAAAAAGGGCAGGGTGTGAGCATTAAAATCTCCCGCTAAAAAATTTTTGGAATATTTCTTTAAAATTTTTTATTAGAGGGAAATTTTAAATCATATATGGCTTTGTCTCGGGGGGGAAAAAATCCAGTTCCTATTTCTAAGTTGTCCATGCGAAAGTTGTTGTTTTATTGCAAAAATGTTTTTCTTCCTCCCCCATGAATATTTTTAAAAAGTATATCCTTTTTTAACCTGATGGCTACACCACTAAAAATGTCCTCTCGAAATTTTTCAACAGTTTCAGAAAACCCCGTAAATTTTAAAATTTTTGTTTAACTCTTGCAGCTGTTGTTCCCAAAAGTATAAAAATCGGGATTGTAGTTATGTAGTTCAAACCCCAGAAAGGGAACGGGGTTAAATTTAAGGAAATGTTTTAAATTTAAATTGGAAAAAATTTTTAAACCCCCCCTTATTGTTTTTCTTGGGTGTACACTGCGTTTTGAACGCCCGCAAAAATAAAGTTATGTGTTGTTTCTTTTCTACCCTGCTGGCTGTCAATAGGGGGAAGGAAACTTTTTCGTGGAAGCTTGTGTATTAACAATGCCATCAAATTTTATCTTCACTAGAGGCAGAAATTTTTAACAGGGCTCATTAGAATTTATTAGAATCGTTAGAGTTTGTTTTGAAAAAAAACTTTTGAAATATAGGGGAAAAAAAGCAAATTTGTGCAAATTGGGAAAAAGGGCCTGTAACCAAAGGGATTTTAAAAAATGTTTGGGGTTTTAAGAAAGAAACTGTGAATTTCTGGGTTTATTTTTAAAAATTTCATTTAGATGGTTTTGGTTTTTAGATATGATTCCTTTCAAAAAAATATTTCAACACCTTTGGAGGAGATTTTTTTAGTAAATGTGTAGTTGGGGATTTATTAGATCTTATGGGTTTAATCGTATTAAGAATTAAAAAGGAAAAAAAATTTTTTCTTGTAAAAGTTGGCCTTGAATAAATTTTAAAAGTGGGAAACCCGGCCCGTAAATTTAATCTGCTCCAAACAAAAAAGATGTCTGCCAAAACTCCCAGGAAAATTTTGTTTAAACCTTTTATTTTTAAACTTTGGGGGAAAAAAAGAGAGGGTTTTGGGCAATTTTTTTTTAAACAGTGTTTCCCTGACAGGGAAATGACCTAGCCCCGTGTAACTAAAAATTTTTTCCCTCCCAAAAGGGCAAAGGGAAGAGAGATGCTCGCATCTTTATACGCCTTTCCCAATGTTTGGAAAGAAATTTTTACAATGAAAAGTTTTCCCTTTTTGAAAGGGGGACTTACAGTAATACAGAAAAAAAGTAGGGTTGGGTCCCAGTGAAAAATCATTGTTAATTTAAATTCTCCCGATCACACTTCAAACGTTTTTCAGCAGTTTTGAGTTAAACTGGAGAGCACTTTCAAAAATTTAAAATAATAAAAAATATCTGAAGGGGAAAAAACTGGTTTTTTGGGGTGCCATTGTACAGAAAAAATTAAATGAAAAACACTTGAATGACTCTTAACAAATATCACAAAGGGTTATTTTGGTCTGGGGGAAAATAAGGGCTAGGTCTACAAAAAATTAATTGTGCAGGTTTCAGACCAGCCAACTAATTCATTTTACAGATGAAAAAATAATAATTTTAAGGGATTTTGTAAAGTTTCACAAAGGGAAAATTTTTTCCCAAAGGTAATAATCAAAATTCATTTTTTAAAAATTAAATTGCATTTTGCATTTAGATGTTTAAAGGGAATAAAAATGTAAAAAAAAATTTTATGCTCAAATTTAAAAATACTATTATCAATGTCACAAGGGAAAAACAAATATAGTCATGTTAAGGGTTAAAGTTGATAAAAATGTTTTTGTTGACAATCCTGACACAAAAAGTAGTAAAAATTTAAAAAATTTCTGCAAAAGTTAAAAATGATTTGGGTTTTGGTGAAGTAGCCTTTACCTGTGTTTCAGGTAAAAAAATTTATGATGGAAAAAGGGTTTAAAAAAAAAAGTAACGCATTATTGAATCAGGGATCCCAGCGTCTTTCATTAAAACGTTTAAAAGTCTTGATGGTATAAATTACAGATGGGGTACCAAAAGCTTTAAAATTATCCCGGTTTTCTCTCGGATAAAAGGTTTTTCAAATTTTATGACACGTTTTTTGGGAAATGGGCAGGTTGGGGGAAGAGAAAAAAAAGTTTTTAATGCAGTAATTGTAGATAAACTTCCAGAGAAAATATCTATAAAAGGGCTTAGTAAAGCTACAGAAAGGCTATAACATAATGTAAATTTAGCACCTTCTGGTGTAAGTGATGATTCTGAAGGCCCAATAAATATTTTGATAGGTAGTGACTATTATGCCTCCTTTGTAATGGGTATGGTAAAGAAATGTGGTGTCACCCTTTTGAAGACTGCAGGAGACCATGTAATGTATGGTAGGATTCCTCGTAATAGTAATGCATGACTAGAGGAAACTACAAATACCATAACTGTGTGTCTTATTCATTAAATCGTACCCCAGTATAATTCTTCCATAGATGATGGTGTTGAGCCAGTGCATAAATTGTGGGAATTAGACGGCATTGGAATAAATGTAAATGAAGAAAGTCCAGACGATTCTTTTACTCAGGAACAGTACCTGAGAGATGTAAAATTTGAATCTGGACAATACTGGGTACGACTTCCGTGGAGACTGAACCATCCAAAATTTCCCACTAATTACAGAATGGCATATGGACAGTTAAAGGCTCAGCTTCGCGAAGTGAGTAAGACACCAGAATTGTTGACTGCCTATAATGATATAATTGCTAAGCAGTTAATTAATAAATATATAGAAGAGGTACCTCCTGAGCAAGCCAAAATTCATGGTCACTATTTGCCACATCACGGAGTGAAGAAGGATTATAAGACCACTCCTCTGAGGATTGTGTTTAATTGTAGTGCCAGGAGTAACAAAAATGTACCTAGTTTAAATGACTGATGACATGTCTGTCGTTGACGGAAAAATTAGGAGATATCTTATTAAATTTCAGAGTGAAGCATTATGCCTTTACGGCTGACATAAGTAAAGCTTTACTAAGAGTGGGTTTACAAGAGGCAGACCGGGATTGTACCTGCTTCTCATGGCCTGAGAATCCTATTGACCCACTTAGCCCTCTGAAAACCTTTCGCTTTAGGAGCGTATTATTTGGTGCTACATCCAGTTCGTTCCTATTTAAAGCGATGATAAATGCAAACCTTAAACGTATGGGAAGTCCATTGAGTAAAGTAATGAGCAAACAATTTTATGTGTACAATTTCCTAGAAGGTAGGTTACTGAAAGCAGTGAAGAGTTTTTACGAGGATAGTGAGGCTCAAGTTAGAGTACATAGGAAAGAGGGAAATTATTTCCCAGTAAAAGTAGGCCTTAGACAAGGATGTGTGATGTCACCGTGGTTGTTTAATATATTTATAGATGGGGTTGTAAGAGAAGTAAATGCGAGGGTCTTGACAAGAGGTGTGGAGTTAAAAGATAAAGAATCACACATAAAGTGGGAGTTGTCACAGTTGCTCTTTGCTGATGACACTGTGCTCTTGGGAGATTCTGAGGAGAAGTTGCAGAGATTGGTGGATGAATTTGGTAGGGTGTGCAAAAGAAGAAAATTAAAAGTGAATACAGGAAAGAGTAAGGTAATGAGGATAACAAAAATATTAGGTGATTAAAGATTGGATATCAGATTGGAGGGAGAGAGTATGGAGGAGGTGAATGTATTCAGATATTTGGGAGTGGACGTGTCAGTGGATGGGTCTATGAAAAATGAGGTGAATCATAGAATTGATGATGGGAAAAGGGTGAGTGGTGCACTTAGGAGTCTGTGGAGACAAAAAACTTTGTCCTTGGAGGCAAAGAGGGGAATGTATGAGAGTATAGTTTTACCAACACTCTTATATGGGTGTGAAGCATGGGTGATGAATGTTGCAGCGAGGAGAAGGCTGGAGGCAGTGGAGATGTCATGTCTGAGGGCAATGTGTGGTGTGAATATAATGCAGAGAATTCGTAGTTTGGAAGTTAGGAGGAGGTGCGGGATTACCAAAACTGTTGTCAGAGGGCTGAGGAAGGGTTGTTGAGGTGGTTTGGACATGTAGAGAGAATGGAGCGAAACAGAATGACTTCAAGAGTGCATCAGTCTGTAGTGGAAGGAAGGCAGGGTAGGGGTCGGCCTAATGAAAGGTTGGAGGGAGGGGTAAAGGAGGTTTTGTGTGCGAGGGGCTTGGACTTCCAGCAGGAGTGCGTGAGCGTGTTTGATAGGATGAATGGAGACGAATGGTTTTTAATACTTGACGTGCTGTTGGAGTGTGAGCAAAGTAACATTTATGAAGGGGTTCAGGGAAACCGGCAGGCCGGACTTGAGTCCTGGAGATGGGAAGTACAGTGCCTGCACTCTGAAGGAGGGGTGTTAATGTTGCAGTTTAAAAACTGTAGTGTAAAGCACCCTTCTGGCAAGACAGTGATGGAGTGAATGATGGTGAAAGTTTTTCTTTTTCGGGCCACCCTGCCTTGGTGGGAATCGGCCAGTGTGATAATAAAAAAAAAAAATAATAATTTCCTGGGTGTGACGTCAACTGAAGAGGAACTGTTAATGACTTATGGAGAGGCTAATAAAATAATGCAAAGTGCAAATATGCCTCTGAGGGAATGGAATAGTAATTCTTCCAAATTTAAGTACAAAATAAGCAAATATTACAATGGAGATTAAGTGCCAAAATGTAGTAATGTATTGGGATTAACTTGGGATACTGAGAAAGATTTGTTAATGGTAAAACATTATAATTACAGTAGGCCCAGTAAATTAACTGAGAGAGTCTTGCTTGCTGAAGTTTCCAAAAGTTTTGATCCACTAGGTTTAGTTTCACCCCTTACTATAAAAGGGAAATTATTAATACAAGAAGCATGGAAACATAAATGTGCTTGGGATGAAATTCTACCTGAGGAATTCATTACCAGGTGGGATGAATTAATTGGTGATTATGAGAAAATTCCAATGTTGGAGTTCTCACGCCAGGTGGCCAATCCAAATGGGAAAAATGTACTACTCATTTTTTGTGATGCTTCAAAATTGGCATATGGAGCAGTTGCTTACCCTCAATGCAATAGTGTTATTTCTCTTGTTATGTCTAAGGCTAAAGTGTCTCCAACTAAATCACATACTTTACCTCAGTTGGAATTAACAGCCATTTATGTACTCGTCAAATTAGCAAATTATATAAGAAATAAGTTGCAGGAGATAAATATTAGCGACACTGTAATTTGGTCTGATAATGAGGTATCCTTACAATGGATTCGTAATGGAAACAGCAAAATTGTGTACGTACAAAACAGAGATGCTGAAATTAATCAGATGCAAGAGAAGTATAATAGTTTGGGTCAGCATATGTTAACCTTTAATCATATACCAGGTGAGGAGAATCCAGCTGATTTCTTGTCTCATGGTTTACCTTATGCTAAATTTGTAAATGCTGTATCATGGTTTAAAGGACCGAGCTGGTTGGTAAATAAAGCTAATTGGCCTGTACAAAAGGCGTATATTGCTCCTGTTGAAATTACTGTGACCACCGCTACAATAGTTTGTCCTTCTTTAGCCATTGATATAAATAGGTATTCTTCTTTACCCAAACTAATCAATGTAACTAAGTTGGTGTTTAAATTTCTAAACAAGATGAATATTTCATGTAAGTTTCAACATCCTCTTGAATATTGATAAAGAGGTACAGGAGGAAATCTATGGAAATGAGATTAAATTGATGATGGAAAGAAAAATTGTGAAATTATCCATAATAGAAAAGTTGGGGCTGTATTTAGAGAACAATGTAATTATGTGCAGAGGTAGGTTACAAAATGCTGAATTGGGTGATTATGCTAAACTCCCTATCTTACTGCCCAAAACTCATCATCTAACAAATTTAATTGTTCTAAATGCCCATAAAAATGTAATGCATGGTGGAGTAAAAAATACCTTAAATTGTATTAGGGAAACTTTCTGGATTCCACAAGGATGACAAAGTGTAAAAAGGGTGATTAAATCTTGTGTAATATGTCGCCGTGTGGATGCCAGATCCTATATGTACCCAGGTCCTCCACCATCGCCAAAGGAGCATGTACAATTAGTGAAACCATTTGATGTAACAGGTGTAGACTATAGTGGTCCAATAATTTTAACAGGTACGTCAGATGGTGTTCCACTGAAAGTGTATGTTTGTTTGTTCACCTGTACTGCTACTTGGGCAGTTCATTTAGAAGTGGCACAGGACTTGTCTGCAGAACAGTTTATACAGCTGTTTCGAAAATTTGCAGCTAGGAAATTCTGTCCGAGATTGATGATTTTGGATAATGCCACAAATTTTGTACCAGGTGCTCAGCACTTGATAGAATTAAATAATAGTAACGATGTTCAATCTCTGTTAACCCAGCGAGGGTGTACCTGGAAATTTATTACTCCTAGAGCCCCTTGGCAGGGTGCGGGCTGTACAAAAGACTTATAGAAACAGTGAAGCAGTGTCTCCGTAAAGTACTACACAGGAAGAGAATTAATTTGGAAGAATTCCATGCAGTGTTAGTGGAAGCAGAGAATTGTATAAATAATAGGCATCTCTCGTACATGAGTGATACACCTGATGCAAATGTATTAACACCTTCTCACCTAATATGTGGAAAGAAATTGGAAGCTGCCCCTGTCTATAGAGATAATCACTAAGAAAGTGATGAAGATTACAATGATGCAGCAGTGTTGTGTAATAAATTTAAAATGATAAATAAAGTAATTGTTCATTGGTCTAATGTGTGGCATAAGGAATATCTTCTTACACTACGTGAACACTTTTATGGTGCGACAGAGGCAGTAAATCGACAGACCATTGATCGAGGTGACATTGTGTTAATTGACACTGAACATCATTGAACATTGTGGCCTCTGGGCAAAGTATTGACATTGTACCCAGATGAACAAGGTGTTGTCTGGAATGTCAAAGTGTTGTGTCATGGCCAGGAAAGTTTATGCACAATTAATAAATTGATTTCCTTGGAATTAAATGACATTCAGTCAAATGTAAATGAAAATCTAATAGAAAGTGACACAAGTGATACGGAAGGCAACGCTGACCAAGTGATGCAGGAAGAGGAAATCGTAGTAAGACCTACTAGGAGAACAGCCACTCAAGCCAGAACCGGCTGGAATCATCTCCTAAAGGAAGGAGTACTTTGAATCGTTTAGCAACGAACTCCGCCCCGCCGTAGTGTGGAAAATACTGTATATTTTCCAGAAATACAGTAGTTATATGTATATAGATGGCCATACTGTATTTAATAACATTTATGTCATAGAAAATGGGAAACTGAGCCTGCACCTGTGTAGAAGAGACACTCGCCATTGTTTGTTTTGAATTGAGAGTAACAGACGTTAATTAATAATGTGAAGAATTTTCGTGCTCTAGAGGTTAAAATTGGATTGACACCTCTCAAATAGGAGGTGAAATTGTTGGATGTGCATTCCTGCATAACTTGAGATATCAGGCGACTGGAGAAGACAGCTCCAGGAACCTCAGATAAGTCTTATGTAGTAACCTGGCCAGTGTTATTTTCATAGATAGACAGTGAGGTTTTCTGAGTATGATACACATTAATCTCCAGTCAAATTGGTGAGTGTTATGATTAAGATATATTCTCCTTCTGTTATATAAATGTGTGTATATATAATCCTTTTTTAATTTTAATGTACAGTCAACAAATTTATATATTTACCAGCATTCCTGGTGATGTATATTTCATTTGTAATTAATAGGTCCAGAGCAACTTGTGGATATGACAGTGGTAGGTATCGAAGGGGGACATTTTGATGAGTTTTGGGCAGTAAGGTAGAGTGTGTAGCATAATCACCCAATTCAGCATTTTGTAACCTACCTCTGCACCTAATTACATTGTTCTCTAAATACAGCCTCAATTTCTCTATTATGGAGCTTTTCATAATTTTACTTTCCATAATCAATTTAATCTCATTTCCATAGATTTCTTACTGTACCCTCTTTATCCAATATTCAAGAGGATGGGAAAACTTGTATGAGACATTCATCTTGTTTAGAAATTTAAACACCAACTAAGTTACATTGATTAGTTTGGGTAAAGAAGAATACCTATTTATATCAATGGCTAAGGAAGGACAAACTATTGGAGTGGTGGTCCCAGTAATTTCAACAGGACCAATATACACCTTTTGTACAGGCCAATTAGCTTTATTTACGAAAAAGCTCAGTGCTTTAAACCATGATACAGCATTTACAAATTTAGCATAAGGTAAACCTAGAGACAAGAAATCAGCTGGATTCTCCTCACCAGGTATATGATTAAATGTTAACATATGTTGACCCAAACTATTATACTTCTCTTGCTTCTGATTAATTTCAGCGACTCTGTTTTGTACGTACACAATTTTACTGTTTCCATTACGAATCCATTGTAAGGATACCTCATTATCAGACCAAATTACAGTGTTGCTAATATTTATCTCCTGCAACTTATTTCTTATATAATTACCTAATTTGACACCTACATAAATAGCTGTTAATTCCAACTGAGGTAAGGTACGTGATTTAATTGGACACACTTTAGCCTTAGACTTAACAAGAGAAATAACACTATTACACTAAAGGTAAGCAACTGCTCCATATGCCAATTTTGAAGCATCAGAAAAAATGTGGAGTACATTTTTCCCATCTGGATTGGCTACCTGGTGTGGGAACTCTAACATTGGAATTTTTTCATAATCACCAATTAATTCATCCCACCTGTTAATGAATTCCTCAGGTAGAGTTTCATCTCATGCACATTTAAGCTTCCATGCTTCTTGTATTAATAATTTCCCTCTTTTAGTAAGGGATGACACTAAGCCTAGTGGATCAAAACATTTGGAAACTTCAGCAAGCAAAACTCTCTTAGTTAATTTACTGGGAATACTGTAATTATTAGGTTTTAACATTAACAAATCTCACTCAGTTTCCCAAGTTAATCCCAATACATTACTACATTTTGGCACTTAATCTCCATTGTAATATTTACTTATTTTGCACTTTAATTTGGACTAATTACTATTTCATTCCCTCAGAGGCATATTTGCACTTTGCATTATTTTGTTAGCCTCTCCGTAAGACATTAACAGTTCCTCTTCAGTTGACGTCACACCCAGGAAATTGGGTGTTACGTCAAGGAGGCATAATAGTCACTACATAATCCAAATATTTATTGGCCTACAGAATCATCATTTACACCAGAAGATGCTAAATTTACATCATGTGAAAGTCTTTCTGTAGCTTTACTAAGCCCTTTTGTAGATGTTTTCTCTGGACGTCTATCTACAATTACTGCATTAACACGTTTTTTCTCATTGCCCAACCTGACAGTTACATAAACAGTGTCATACAATTAAGCCCTTTTATCTGAGAGAAAACCAGATAATTTTAGAGTTGTAGGATCTCCCATCTGTACTTTCATACCATGAAGACATTTACAATTTTTGAAAGTACGCTGGGATCCCTGGTCCAATAATGCAGTTATATTTTTTGATTTATGTATTTTATCACCAATTTTTACCTGTAACACAGGTTAGGCTACTTCAGCAAAACCATCATTATTAACATTAGCAGCAATTTTTACATTAGCCACTGTTGTGTCAGGATTGTCAACATTATCATTATTATCAACATTATCATGTAGACCCTAACTCATGACTATATGGTGTCTTCCTTTGTGACATTGATAACAGTTGTTTAATTTGGCATGACAATCCTTTATATTGTGATTACCTAGACATCTGATACACCTGTCAAGTTCTTAGAACCTTCAACTTTATCATTCCATGAATTTGTATGCACTGTAATCATACAAAAATGAGTACCCGTGCAGGAAAGACAATCTCTCTTTTCTTTGGTTTCTTATTGATTGGGCTACTCTTAGGGGTACTTATTCTTCTTACCTTGCGGAGAATCATATTTCTGATTCCTGCTACTTGATGGCACCTATGCAACTCTTTTTAGGAATGAATTTTGATTATTACCATTGGGATAAATTTTCCCTTTGTGAAACTTGACGATACCTCAGAGTTTTTTATGCATTGCATCTTAAAATGAGTTAGTTGGCTGTCTGCAATTGAACAATTAATTCTTGTAACCTAGTCTTATTCCTCCAGACCAAAATAACCTTTGTGATATTTGTTTGAGGTCCATTCAAGTGTTTTACAGCTTAATTTATTCTGTACCATGGCACTCAATAACCAATCTGATTCCTTCAGATTTATATTATTACTTAAGTTTTGAAGTGCTCTCCAGTTTAACTCTAAACTGCTGTAAACCTTTGTAAGTGTGATCTGGAGATTTTAAATTAACAATGATATTCACTAGATCCAACCTACTTTGTTCTATATTACCATAAGTGACTTTCAACAAGTCAACTGCTTCCTTGTAAGAGTCATTTACATTGGGAAAGGCTTGTATGAGTATATGAGCATCTCCTCTTACCTGTCTTTTGAAGTGAAATAATTTAGTTATACAGGCTAGGTCATTCCTATCATGCACAGCTGCTTTAAAAATTGACCAAAACTCCCCCAAATTTTCTCCAGGACTAAGACAGGTAAACATAATTCTGGGAGTTTTAGCAAAGACATCTTATTTGTTGTAGCAGATTGATTAACTGCCTGGTTTACACATTTTAATTTATTCAAGGCCTGATTTTTACAAGAAAGAATCTTTTAGTCTAACTCATGATACTGATTAATCATAAGATCTACTTCAGTCTCATCTAAACAGTTTACTAACAAATCTCCTTTATGTTTGTTGTAATATAATTTGTATGAATCATATCTATTCCTTAAAGCATCTAAATACAATTTTAAATCATCAGTATTCACAGTTCTTGATTCATTAATTCCAAACACTTATTACATCTTTGTTACATGCCCTTTCTAGCCTGCAGTGATGCTTTTTTGTTCTATATTCCATATTTTGTCTTCTATATTAATTTCCTCATTTTCATTGTATTAAATTCAACTTAATTAATAACACTGATTATGTACTAAATTATGCACTTCATAAAGGTAAATATTACAACTTACTTCTGAATAAATCCTAGCTACACTTGAGCTTAGCAATTACATGTAAGAAAATTATAATATAAATTTTAAATAGACATTAATAATGTTAGCAACACTTGAGCTTAGTAATTACATATGTAAGAAAATTATAATATAAATTTTAAATACACATTAAATACACACAATATGAAGTTCAACGATGAGAAATTTCAATTACTCAGTTATGGTAAACACGAGGAAATTAAATCTTCATCAGAGTACAAAACAAATTCTGGCCACAAAATAGAGCGAAACACCAACCTCAAAGACCTGGGAGTGATCATGTCGGAGGATCTCACCTTCAAGGACCATAACATTGTATCAATCACTTCTGCTAGAAAAATGACAGGATGGATAATGAGAACCTTCAAAACTATGGAGGCCAAACCCATGATGACACTCTTCAGGTCACTTGTTCTATCTAGGCTGGAATATTGCTGCACACTAACAGCACATTTCAAGGCAGGTGAAATTGCTGACCTAGAAAATGTACAGAGAATCTTCACGGCGCGCATAACGGAGATAAAACACCTCAATTACTGGGAGTGCTTGAGGTTCCTGAACCTGTATTCCCTGGAACGCAGGCGGGAGAGATACATGATTATATACACCTGGAAAATCCTAGAGGGACTAGTACCGAACTTGCACACGAAAATCACTCACTACGAAAGCAAAAGACTTGGCAGACGATGCAACATCCCCCCAATGAAAAGCAGAGGTGTCACTAGCACGTTAAGAGACCATACAGTAAGTGTCAGGGGCCCGAGACTGTTCAACTGCCTCCCAGCATACATAAGGGAGATTACCTAGACCCTTGGCAGTCTTCAAGCTGGCACTGGACAAGCACCTAAAGTCGGTTCCTGACCAGCCGGGCTGTGGCTCGTTCGTTGGTTTGCGTGCAACCAGCAGTAACAGACTGGTTGATCAGGCTCTGATCCACCAGGAGGCCTGGTCACAGACCGGGCCGCGGGGGCGTTGACCCCCGGAACTTTCTCCAGGTAAACTCCAGGTAACGTTTTCTTTACTCATTCAAAAAAACATGGCGACTCCTCCCTGCTCGGCCACGCAGGTGCCGAGCTTCCCATTTTTTATAACATAATTTTTATTAAATACAATATATTTTATTAATTTACACACAAATACACTATTTTCGGAAAATATAGTGTATATTATCCACATGTCTGACATGTGTTGGTGGCATAACCCAGTGTAACAAAACACTGTACTGCACACAACACGCAGCAATTACACAGTGTGACTTGCAGGATAAACACACTAACAAGACTGACACACAATGCCTTAAGTGATAGCAAGGTGACACATAAGAACATAAGAACATAAGAAAGGAGGAACACTGCAGCAGGCCTGTTGGCCCATACTAGGCAGGTCCTTTACAATTCATCCCACTAACAAACATTTGACCTACCCAATTTTCAATGCTACCCAAGAAATAAGCTCTGATGTGCAAGTCCCACTCAAATCCAACCCATCCTACTCATGTATTTATCCAACCTAAATTTGAAACTACCCAAAGTCCTAGCCTCAATAACCCAACTAGGTAGACTGTTCCACTCATCAACTACCCTATTTTCCCAAAACCCAATACTTTCCTATGTCCTTTCTAAATCTAAACTTATCTAATTTAAATCCATTACTGCGGGTTCTCTCTTGGAGAGATATCCTCAAGACCTTGTTAATATCCCCTTTATTAATACCTATCTTCCACTTATACACTTCGATCAGGTCTCCCCTCATTCTTCGTCTAACAAGTGAATGTAACTTAAGAGTCTTCAATCTTTCTTCATAAGGAAGATTTCTAATGCTATGTATTAATTTAGTCATCCTACGCTGAATGTTTTCTAACGAATTTATGTCCATTCTGTAATATGGAGACCAGAATTGAGCTGCATAATCTAGGTGAGGCCTTACTAATGATGTATAAAGCTGCAGTATGACCTCTGGACTTCTGTTGCTTACACTTCTTGATATAAATCCCAGTAATCTATTTGCCTTATTACGTACGCTTAGGCATTGCTGTCTTGGTTTAAGGTTACTGCTTACCATAACCCCCAAGTCCTTTTCGCAATCTGTATGGTTAAGTTCTACATTATTTAACTTATAAGTGCTAGGGTTATGGACACTCCCGAGCTTCAGAACCTTGCATTTATCTACATTGAACTGCATCTGCCACTTATCTGACCAAGAGTAGAGTTTGTCTAAATCCTCCTGAAGTTCCCTAACATCTACGTTTGAATCAATTATCCTACCTATCTTCGTGTCATCGCGAATTTGCTCATATCACTAGTAATTCCTTCATCAAGATCATTGATATATATTATAAACAACAACGGGCCCAAGACTGATCCCTGTGGAACGCCACTTGTTACTGATCCCCACTCGGATTTAACCCCATTTATGGACACTCTTTGCTTCCTGTCTGTGAGCCATGATTCGATCCACGAGAGCACCCTTCCCCCAATGCCATGAGCTGCTACTTTCTTCAACAGTTTTTGGTGCGGAACTCTATCAAATGCCTTACTAAAATCTAAGTAAATAATATCAAAGGTGACACACAATGCCTTAAGTGATAGCAAGGTGACACACAATGCCTTAAGTGATAGCAAGGTGACACACAATGCCTTAAGTGATAGCAAGGTGACACACAATGCCTTAAGTGATAGCAAGGTGACACACAATGCCAATAGTGATAACAAAGATAATCTGAATGATGCTAAGACCAGCTCCAGCTCCTGGACAGAGTTCCCATATTACAAGCACAGGTATAGAATGACCTGTGAAACTGGTTGAAATGGGATTTGGAGTGGAGCAAATGAAGTTCAACAATAGTATATGACTTATATTGTCGATTACCTGAACAAATTGCCCTAGTGTACATAGTATACAATGCTTTCTGTTTGGTGAAGGATATATATTTACTCTCTCTGCTTCCTTTTGCTTGTTCTTATTTTGGTTATCATGGTACAACCAGGTGTGCAGGCCGGTAGACTACACCTGTGCTTATAACATGGGGTGCCTGTTATGCAGTCTTTGTCTCTGCATCGTCTCCGTGAGCATGCATTCAATCTTGCGATGCAAACCTGCGAAGGCATTGTGTGTTATTGCTTTGTATTGTGTTGAGCATATTACAAATCAGTGTTTTGCTGTAGTGGTTTATGCCATCGACACGTGTTAGACGACTGGTGACTGAATATACCCAGCAAAACTTGCCCAGACTATCCCTATAACACTGCTAACGTTTTGCTGGTTTTATTGGTATAGAGCAGGGCTACTCAAGTAGTGGCCCCCGGTATAGAGCAGGGCTACTCAAGTAGTTGGCCCCGGTATAGAGCAGGGCTACTCAAGTAGCGGCCCCCGGTATAGAGCAGGGCTACTCAAGTAGTAGCCCCCGGTATAGAGCAGGGCTTCTCAAGTAGCGGCCCCCGGTCCGAATCCGACCATCTGAGTGCTCTAGTTGGACTGCTGGCTCCAGGAGAAAGCTTAGTTAAATAACAGGTGTTAACACGCTCAGGATCAGGTGGAACACAAGAGCAGAATTAATACATTATTTTATCAGAATGGAATGCATACATTTAATGGAATACAGTATTCTGCCATAGCTAAATAGCTAAACAGTGATATTTTCGTCAATTCAGTGCTAATTTATATTGGTAATTATCACTTGTGCAGTGAAGTTAACTCTTTTGGCATTTTGGTACAAGAGTTTGGCCGCAAATGTGCTGGTAAGTCTGGCGTTCCTGGTGCAACTTTGAATTTCAGGAAAGGTTGTGCATTTGCTGGCCCCTCTCAGCAGCTCTCTGATTCTTTGCCTTCGTCTGTATAAGGAGCTTCTCTCTCTCTAGTTAAGATCTCTCTTTTTTCTGTCGATGGAATGTGCCTTGAGCAGACCTCAAGAACCACAGAGTTTATTTTTTCTAGGCAAATGTGTTTAGGATATCTTCCCATCTTGTTTCATTTAGGACATGGTTGACTTGTTCCCATTGTATGTTTTTGTTAATGAAGTTGAATTTTGAGAAGACACCCTCATGACTGATCACATTTTGCTGGTCAGAAGGCCTGTGCATAAATGTCTGTGCCTTTATTATATTGTGATCAGAATGTATTGTCTTTGATACGGTTATATTATGCAGTAGATCGTCGTTGTTATTGAAGACGAGGTCAGTGTATTTTCTAGTCTTAAAGGCTCTAATATTTGCTAGTTTAAAGTGAATTAAGTGCAAAGGTTTAATAGCTCTTGTGTGTGTGTGAATTTTCATCTGAGCTGCCTCCTGGGGTGATCTCTACTTACATATTATTTGCTACACTCCTCCATTTTAGGTGTCTCAAGTTGAAATCTACCATTAGCAATTTTCTAAAGCTGTTTCTGGAATTGCTGGGAAGTTGCATATGGAGGCGTCTATACGACCACAATAACAAGGTTTCGGTTTTCAGAGTGTCAGGGTGTCTCGTACTCCATTGTGCAGTATCTGCTGGTGAGCTTGATCAGTTATCAATCTGGTCAGCCAGTAGCTCTTGGGAATTAAGATAGGGTGTACAGTACAGTGTATATATTCCATATGAGGGTGGAATACTGAAGTCGGACCAAGTCTGGCTTCTTGACCGGCTGACTCCCTTCTTTCAGGAAACTGTAATCATCTGAGAAGTGCTCTCTCTGTATTTGCTTGACTCAGTACTTCAAAGGATCGAAGGTCTTATCTCTTCGCAGGGATTTCCTTCTTCCAACCTCTCAAAACTCTACTTGCTTTTGATGAGCAGTGCAACCCCTCCACCCCATTTATTCCTACTATCTTTCCTTAAGATCTGATATCCCATTGGAAAGATGGCATCTGTTATCATTCCTGTGAGCTTTGTTTCCCTAAGTGTTATGATGACTGCTGCTGCCTCTGTGGTTCTTTCATGCCTCTTCTCACATTTAATTGTTATTCCTTCAGCATTGGTGCACCATACTTTCAGCTTCTTTTCCACCACTGTATTCTGGGGGGTTTGTGGGGTGTGTTGGAGTGGGAGACCTGGCAGGATGCTATGGTAGTCTGCTGTGTAGAGTGGGGTGGGGTCTGTGAGTGTGGCGTGAGGTTAGTTTGGGTGTGGGGTTGTGTGGGTGGTTGCACCTGCTGCTCCTCTCGACTCTAGCCTTGTCTCTCATTCTCGCACCTTTTGTCTTTCTACCATGTCTCTCAGTTTTATGTTGTTCTGTTTTCATTCTGTAGCAATCTAGGTACATCTATTATTTTTATCCTTTAGCTATGGTTTCTGCTTCAGAATCCTGTTCTACACCATTTCTATCCTGAAAATCAATTTGATATGGCAATTTAATCCCCTCAACCATCCCTATTCTCTGAAAACTTATCAGCTTAGTTTCATCCTCTCCTCTGATTTAGCAGTAAGCTCACCTAGCTTCCTTTCCCATTCTTTTTCCATAGTCGTCCTTAGTTCTTCTATCCATTCTTGCTTTCCAGGCCCATCTTCATCTTTTCTCCTGGAATCCCTTTGGGGTCCCACTGTTTTTACACTAGTTATCATAGTGTGTGTGTGAGGTGTACACATGTTTGTTGTACGTACATGGTAGTATGTGTGTGCATTGTATGTGTGTGTTCACTCACCTAATTGTGGTTGCAGGAGCCTAGTCATAGCTCCAGGCCCCACCTCTTCTCAGGTCGCTACAAGGTCACTCTTCCCACTCCATGAGCTTTATCAAACCTCTCCTTAAAGCTATGTATGGATCCTGCCTCCACTTCATCACTTCCCAGACTACTCCACTTCCTGACAACTCTGTGACTGAAGAAATACTTCCTAACATCTATGTGATTCATCTGAGTCTTCACCTTCCAACTGTGTTCCCTTGTTGCTCTGTCCCATCTCTGCAACATCATGTCTGGTCCAACTTGTCAATTCCTCTCAGTATCTTATATGAGGTTATCATATCTCCCTTATCTCTCCTGTCTTCTAGTGCCGTCAGGTCATTTTCCCTTAACGTTTCCTAGTAGCACATACCCCTTAGCTCTGGGACTAGTCTTGTTCCAAACCTTTGCACTTTCTCTAGTTTTCTTTACGTGCTTGGCTATGTGTTGGTTCCAAACAGGCGCTGTGTGCATGTGTGTGTGTGTGTGTAGTCACCTATTTGTTGTTGCAGGGGTCGAGTCTTAGCTCCTGGTCCCGCCTCTTCACCGGTTGCTACTGGGTCCTCTCTCTCCCTTCTCCATGAGCTTTATCATACCTCGTCTTAAAGCTATGTATGGTTCCCGCCTCCACTACGTCACTTTCTAGGCTATTCCACTGCCTGACAACTCTATGATTGAAGAAATACTTCCTAACATCCCTTTGACTCATCTGAGTCTTCAACTTCCAAATGTGACCACTTGTTTCTGTGTCCCCTCCCCGGAATATCCTGTCTTTGTCCACCTTGTTTATTACGTGCAGTATTTTATATGTCGTTATCATGTCTCCCCTGACCCTCCTGTCCTCCAGTGTCATCAGGCCGATCTCCCTTAACCTTTCTTCATAGGACATTCCCCTTAGCTCTGGAACTAACCTTGTGGCAAACCTTTACACTTTCTCTAATTTCTTGACGTGCTTGATCAAGTGCGGGTTCCAAACAGGTGCTGCATACTCCAGTATAAGCCTGACGTACACGGTGTACAGTGTCTTGAACGATTCTTTGCTAAGGTATCGGAACGCTGTTCTCAGGTTTGCAAGGCTCCCATATGCTGCAGCAGTTATCTGGTTGATATGTGCTTCCGGAGACATGCTCGATGTTATACCATGATCTTTCTCCTTGAGTGAGGTTTGCAGTGTTTGGCCACCTAGCCTATACTCTGTCTGCGGTCTTCTGTGCCCTTCCCCTATCTTCATGACTTTGCATTTGGCGGGATTAAATTCGAGAAGCCAGTTGCTGGACCAGGTGTCCAGTCTGTCCAGGTCTCTTTGAAGCCCTGACTGTTCCTCATCTGATTTAATTCTCCTCATTAACCCTTCCATCATGTCGCTCACATATACCAAAAATAGCAGTGGTCCTAGGACCGACCCCTGTGGGATCCCGCTCGTCACAGGTGCCCACTGTGATACCTCATTACGTACTATGACTCGTTGTTGCCTCCCTGTCAGGTATTCCCTGATCCATTGCAGTGCCCTTCCTGTTATATGCACCTGATCCTCTAGCTTCTGCACTAATCTCTTGTGAGGAACTGTGTCAAAGGCCTTCTTGCAGTCCAAGAAGATGCAATCAACCCACCCCTCTCTCTCGTGTCTTACTTTTGTTACTTTATCATAAAACTCCAGAAGGTTTGTGACACAGGATTTGCCTTCCATGAATCCATGCTGGTTGGCGTTTATACTCTTGTTCCGTTCCAGGTGTTCCACCACTCTGGTGGCCTGGTGGTTAACGCTCTCGCTTCACACGGTGAGGGCCTGGGTTCGATTCCCAGCCAGAGTAGAAACATTGGACGTGTTTCTTTCCACCTGTTGTCTATGTTCCCCATCAGTAAAATGGGTACCTGGGTGTTAGTCGACTGGTGTGGGTCGCATCCTGGGACACTGACCTAAGGAGGCCTGGTCACAGACCGGGCCGCGGGGGCGTTGACCCCCGGAACTCTCTCCAGATAAACTCCAGATAAACTCTCCTCCTGATAACCTTCTCCATAACTTTGCATATTTTACACGTCAGTGACACAGGTCTATAGTTTAGTGCCTCTTTTCTGTCTCCTTTTTTTAAAAATGGGAACTACATTTGCCGCCTTCCATACCTCAGGTAGTTGCCCAGTTTCCAGGGATGTGTTGAAGATTGTGATAAGTGGCACACACAGCATATCTGCTCCCTCTCTAAGGACCCACGGGGAGATGTCCGGTCCCATTGCCTTTGAGGTATCAAGGTCACTTAGTAGCTTCTTCACGTCCTCCTCAGTTGTATGTATGTCATCCAGCACTTGTTGGTGTGTTCCCTGTTGGTGTCCCCCTCTCTCCTGTTTTCCCAGAGCCCTTCCTGTCTCCACTGTGAATACTTCCTTAAATCTCATGTTGAGCTCCTAATA
This sequence comes from Cherax quadricarinatus, assembly GCF_026875155.1. NCBI lineage: Eukaryota > Metazoa > Arthropoda > Malacostraca > Decapoda > Parastacidae > Cherax > Cherax quadricarinatus. Next base: position 1,408,210 of record NC_069484.1, on the reverse strand, counting down.
TACCTCTTGATCGTTTCTTGTGAGTTCCCCACCTTCTTTCCTCAGCCTGATCACCTGGTCTTTGACTGTTATCTTTCTCCTTATGTGGCAATGCAGCAGTTTCGGGTAAGACTTGACTTTCGATGCTATGTCGTTTTCAGACTGTCGCTGGACCTCCCTCCTTATCTGTGCATACTCGTTTCTGGCTTTTCGACTGATCTTATTTTCCTGGGTCCTTTGCCTTCTGTACCTCTTTCATTGTTTAATGCACTTAGTTTTTGCCTCCCTACACCTTTGGTAAGCCAATGACTCACTTTGGTCTTCCCATTGTTTCTGTTACCCTTGGGAAGAAACCGTTCCTCTGCCTCCTTGCATTTTGTTGTTTCATATTCCTTCATTTCATTTACTGACTTTCCTACCAGTTCTCTGTCCCACTGAACCTTAAACAAGAAGTTCCTCATATCTATATAGTCCCCCTTTTATAGTTTGCGTTTTCCCATTTGACTCGTGTTACCCTCTCAACTTGTAACTCTACTAAGTAATCAAAACTCAGAACTACGCGATCACTAGCTCCAGGGGGCCTCTCATATGTGATGTCCTCAATGTCTGAATTGCTCACGGTGAATACGAGATCCAGTCTTGCTGGTTCATGCTGTGTGTGTGTAAGTGGTGTGTGTGTGTGTAGGGAGAGAGAGAGAGAGAGAGAGAGAGAGAGAGAGAGAGAGAGAGAGAGAGAGAGAGAGAGAGAGAGAGAGAGAGAGAGAGAGAGAAAGAAAGAAAGAGAGAGAGAGAATATAAAAGAATACAAGGTACTACCCTGCTTTCCTATGTTCCATTCCTTTACATTTAGTATGGCTCATGCCAAAACAGGAAGTATTTATTTACCCCTAAATATCTGTCGGAATCCGTGCCTTCAGTCAGTTAAGGGAAAATTATCATTAAAACTGATCTTTGTATAAGCAAAACAGTAATTATGTAAAACTGAACATTGTTTGATACTTGATAATCAAATAATTTCTTATTTTGGTAAATAAATCAGTAGCAGTAATAAATAATTATTTAATGACAAAAAATATCTTAAAATTCTTATCAATTTTTTCCTTTATATTTTCACTGTAATTATTTTACACACTTCTAGTGCATAATTGTTGGTCTTACCACACCCACGAAATATGATGAAGAAGTGCTTGAACAATGTCTGGAGTCTGGAGTGTCAGTGGGCAGCAGAGAACAAACAACGGGACGTCTGATCGGTGTTTGTTTGAGTTACATCATCACTTCAAACTCTTCATGGTATGATGATGAGGCCAAGTGCAGCACCCAAGCTGAGGTAATAGCAAATATATTTTTAAACACAACATTAATTACAAAGTATCCTTGAATGAGGATCCAACTGTTTTTTGTCTGATTTGTCTTTCATCTGTCATTATTTTCGTTTATTACTTAAAAACCTATTACAAGCTGCTTTCTCACACTATTGAAGATAGAGATACTTAGGAATATTTACTGTGGAAACTTTTCGCCAGCCAGTAGCTTCTTTAATCCAATACAGAGAAGAACAATAGAAGATAAGGAGGAGTTTGAGGTAATCAGTCCCTCAGCCTGGTGTTGATGTGTTCAGTCCATCAATCCTGAGTGATGTAGAGCATATGCCTGACTTATATACTGAAGTCAGTTGAGTTGAAACAGAAGGAGGTGAAGTCACCAGTGGAAAAATTCACTAGTGTAAGTAGGTCATGACTACAGTTTAGGCAAGTATTGAAGAACACCAAAATTGTGCACAAGTTTCTCATTCTTTAACGTGTGTGTTTTATAAACCATTTACATCATATGTGTAAAACACGTCAACATCCTGGGATCATGTTACACAAAATACTTCACCACAAGATATTTTTTTTATATTTTATTTAAAACGTAATACAAATATACATAGGTACATATATCAATATGTAACACTGACACTGGTGACGAGCAAAAAACATTCACTACACAATCTACTGAATAAGCACATACATAAAGACAATAAAATAAATTTAACACAACGTACAGACTTCTTCAACGTTCGTTATTTCACAAGTACACAAGATTCATAGATATAGTGGAATCTACTCATTATTGCTTACACTCCCCCCCCCACCAATGAATACATTGTACATTCCTCTGCTACTTAAAATTAAAAAATGACTTGAACAAGGACAACATCAATAACACATTATATAAACACATAACAATCCAGGCAACACCTGACACTATACTATATACAAGTTTTTAAAACATATCACGATTCAAGAAGGAATAAAGGCATAATAATAAAGGCCACAAAATGGTTATAAACAAAACTCCTAAATTACAACCTCAACACAATAATAATGCACCAAGCTTAATGACAATCACTCATAATACAACTCTCAACAAATTACACAAGACCTACAAATGCATTATTAAGAAACCTGTGTTACAACACAGGTGACCCATCATCCCTCCCCCCACTCACACAACACAGGTGACCCATCATCCCTCCCCCCACTCACACAACACAGGTGACCCATCATCCCTCCCCCCACTCACACAACACAGGTGACCCATCATCCCTCCCCCCACTCACACAACACAGGTGACCCATCATCCCTCCCCCCACTCACACAACACAGGTGACCCATCATCCCTCCTCCCACTCACACACATACATTGAAAACTAACCCCATCACCAATCTGAATACTCATGACATTAATTATCCTCAATTTAGGAATATCATGACACGTGTCACGTGAGGAAATAGAATTTACAACATGGATGGTACAGGACTACCAAAATCACAATACCTTAAGACAAACACAATGTGAATATTACATTTCAAAACACACGTATACAACTACCAGTAAAGTTGGTATTACCGTTAATGACTTAAACTTATTTCACATTAATTGCCCCCCCCCTCACCCCGAAATAATATGATCATTATCACCAACTTGTTGACTTACATCCTAACTTGACATATATGAATAAACCTAAGTGGTAATTATATAAGTATTGGTGAAACAGTAGCACCAAGACAGTACATTTAATAACAAATATTAACATAAGGGAAACATGACCAAGTCCAGGAACATTGCCACAATGAAGTTCAACCAATCCTTAATCAAATCAGCGTATCTAAGGCGCACGCAGGCGCAGACAGCCACAACTGTGTATGTGCCGTTACACATCCCATACGCACAGGTTCATACACATTCGCACGTTACATTATCCCAACTCTCCCGCCACACTTTATAAAGTCGTGCACATTGTTTTCAACTGTCAACCCCAAGGAGGCGACCCCGTTTCTACCCCTGACATCACCATCCTACAGTAGCATTTACCATCCTTACCCTGCCCCTCCCACCTGATTTACAAATCTAATAAAACCTCTAACGTAAGTTCTCTATATCCCTCTGAGAAAGCCCGCTCCCACCTTCTCCCATAAATTTCCCTGTTACCGCAAAACGTTTTATAAAATGTTACAGCTAAAACCCGCCACTTCACCTCACTAACTCCTTTCCCCCTCATTCCCCACGATATGTATATATAATCTACCATAATGTACCCCACAGCCCTAATGATACATCCAATCCCCCCACGTCAAGACTTAAAGCTCTCAGAACAGAAATCCCTTTACCCCCAATCTTAAGGAGTACCCTACTCAACCAACCCCTGATGCTACCCATCCCCTCACAAAAAAATACAACATGAAATGCCGACTCCTCACCGTCACATATTCCACACACACCCCCCTCAACCACACGCCTATCCCTCAGAACCGTACCCGACAGCAAAATTCCGTGCAGAAACCGATGCATTACGTCACGAGCACGAGGTTGTAACCTCATCTTACTTAACCTATTCCATATACTTCCCCATGTATACATGGGGAAAATTCCCTCTACAGGTGCCACAACCCTCCCCACCAACAATCGACACATGGCACTTATTTTGACCTTCCCCGGGTCTCGAGCCCACGCCATAGCCCTCGAAACAGTTTCACACTCCCGCAACTCCATTCCTGAAAACATTCGTTTCAATCTTTCAAGGATTCTGACCATACCCCCCCCACACCTTCCGTCACCACCTCCCTTTTAATAAAGACATATTTGAACCTCCTCTTTAAGTCCACCAAACCCAACCCCCCCTGCCACACAGGTAACATTACCACGTCCCTTTTAAGCCAATCACATCCCGAGCCCCACAATAATTTAAAAACCCTCCTAAGTATGTCCGCTATCGCCGTCAGTGTTAATGAGAACACGGCCACTACGTGCCATAACTTACTATACAATAAGACATTAATGACAATGGCCCACTGTACAAGGGTCAAATGATAAGGCCTCAATGCACCCAATCACCCCTGAATCCTATCCACCAACCTAATCGAGTTTTCCCTGCGTGCTACACCCAGATCGTCTGCATAGATGAGACCACAAATTTTTAACAAATTCAACCGCCTCCCCACCACTGAACTACCCCACTCAACCCTCCCAGCCCAAGCTCCTAACCCCATGGCCATGGACTTTTCTGAATGCACTCACATACCATTGCATCAAGAAGTTCAATTATACTACCCCTTCTAAAGTATCCATTGACATCCCCACCCAACCAGAACAGTAGTATCATCAACAAACCCTATTAAGACTGGCCTAACCCTCCCAACTCGACTCCCTTCACCCCCTCTTTTGCACATAATCGAGCGTCTCCATCATCCTATAAAAGGGGTCCTGTGTTAGCATGCTAATAAATGTGATGAAGGGCACCCCTTACCGAGGAGTCCCCTTTACATTACAATCTTCCCACCGCACTCTCCATTAAACAGTTCCCTCCAACCATTGCAAACGAGATACAAAGCATCTCCCATCCCAACTATTCTTCTCCCCCAGCCATTACAAACCCCTGTCCCCAGAGGATTGCTCTCAATGCCTCACGTTCCACTCTATTCATATGCACCGTTACTGCAAGTCTGACGCCACAAACCCCCTTCCTCCTTTTTGCCCTCCACGAAAACTTCTTAGGAACACAAGTCCTTCCACGCCAACGTACCTCCCTTCAACCCAAACTGAGTTCTTGGTACTACTCTATCCAGCAAACAATTAAACCGGATTCCCCCAAAATTTGCATACACTTATAAAAATCTGTGCATATCAACGATATGCCCGGTCTTCCTAAGTGTATGTTGCCCCCTTAATCCCTTCGGTACCAAACTACTACAGCTGTTGCCCTCCCCCCCCCCACACCCCCAAGTTTCTCTCCCCAACTCTTAACCCTCTCCTTTCATTAAATTTTAACAACCTAACCAAAAAAAAAAAACTCAATAGCTCCCAATCCTGTGTGATAAACTGCCATTTCAACATATTGCTGAATCCCCTCCATGTTTGTTGTATAGATTAACTAGCATTAAAGTTATCATCCTGGCTTTATTAGCGATATCCTACCTTGACTGTATGACTCACGATGCTGTATATGACGGAACAGGCTACCTCAGCCCTCACTGTGGATAAACATAGAAGCCAGCAAAACACACGGCAGGCCTGGCTTCCCATCACAGTCCCTGACAATACATAAAGTTTAACCATCCCGAACAAGTGTTCTAACCTTCAACCCTCAAAATCTCCTAACCGAACCCCACACGAACAATTTGGTGACAGCGGTGTGGGCGTAAAATTGATAATAAGAAGCCAATGTACAGAGATTTCTTCTGACCACCAACGACTGTTCCAGTAGGCCCGACCTAAGGCCAGCACAGCTACACAGCACATCGTACCGACCCGACCAAGCTTTTTAATCTTCTATCATAGAACGATCTAATTTATTCTTTTTTCAATCTTAGAGTCATAGATATGATATTTTTTAGTTATTACTGCTTTCTTATTTTTTATACATTTCTTAGAATTTTTATTAAATGTCTGGATCTTCATTTTATTTATTATTGCCATTCTAGTGGCACTACTATCCCCGAGGGTTGTCCCCGAGTTAGCAAAATAAACAAGTATGACAGTCCTTGGTGGGGGAGTCCCAGAACAACCCAGTCAGCCCAAGCCTTACACCATCCAGCCCTTTGCCTGCCCAAGCCAGGACACTACACACACTCCACTGCTGTGCTCATCGTTAAAATTACAAGCCATTTCAGTGAGAAGTTAAGATACCAGCCAGCAACTATCCCAGTTGGACCCCAGTACTCAAGCAAGCCACATGGGTAACAGTCTTCCTACTTTTGTATTCAAGTCTCCAAGCCATCTGAGTGCTTTTTTCATCCCTGTGTGTTGTGTATATCGTTTGGTTTTTAAGCAGGCCCCAACTTAGAATTTAATCTCAACGCCATGAAGGGTCCCCATGAGTCTTACGCCATTCGATCCCATACCCACTCAACCATGCGGTGTACTCACCACTGCCCGGCCCCAGCCCTGCATCACCCAACACCAAACCACTTTTCCACTGTTTGTAAGCCTACCAAGGGTCCAGCACCATATTTAAAGGACCACATAGGGGGTCAAGAGCTAGAGTGTGTCTTCGTCAGTGGTGCCACCATTGAAACCCCTGTGTGAAGTCTACTCATCGATGAAGCGCACTTCTACATCACGTGTGCCAGCCACTGAGGATAGCCAACCATCCTTCACCACCCAACTTCAGTCAACAACGCCGCTACAGCGAGTGTTGAGACATTTCTTTTTTGTGTTCCAGTGATTTTTTTTTCTTGTGACATTCAGTACCTCGATTAGACCCCTCAGTGTTTTATTATATACTGTTTTTTGCAATATTTTATTTTATCTTCTTAATTCAGTGTTTAATTTCCGTGCATTATTATTATTCTGTTGGGGTTGTGTTCTTTTTTTATACACTTGAAGTAATTTCCAATAGTGTTTTTTCCCTTTGTTGTGTGTGCAACATATGAGCAGTATAAATTTGTAATTCACTCACAATCACCTTGTGTTTCACAGTATTCCAGTGAATTATTTCAGTAATTTTATTACCATATATTCTGCAGGGATGCACAACTCAGTTTTGTCCTTGCTATATTATCTTCCCAGCATGTTGAGTATTCTTGCCAGTTTATATAATTTTTCTCAGTTTGTTGAACACTTTTGTGTTTAATAATTCTTTCATTTAGCCATAGTCCCAATTTGTCTTATACTCCTCCACTAACATATGCCATTATTTTGTGTCAAGCTAGAAAATTAATTTTCAAAATTTTTTCACGGGCTTAAAGTTCATAGCAAACAAATTCTAGTAAATTTGTTTATAATTAAGTGTTTGTTTCTACATCACTGTAAATGCTCAAACCCTTTTGTTCTTTTTTTGCATCTATTGTTTTTGTTTCATGAACAAATTCACTCTTATGCAATTTTAAAGTTGTTCATTTAAAGTAAATTGTTCTTTTTGTTCAGAAGTGTTGCTTAAGTGCTATTAAGAGTTAAAGTGTTCACTCTCGATCATTCTTGATATATTTTCTTGTCTAGTAAACATATTTCTTGGTTGTAATTTTTTTATTATTGCACATGACTCATTTTGCAATAATTCTTGTGCAAAACATTATGTTTGCCATTTAAAATTTTTCGTTCAAGAAATTTTAAGTATGTTTGAGCAGTACTCCTTGATCAGCAATTGTTATTTGCAGTTTTGCTTACAGTTTTATTTCATGCAGTTTTCATATGCTCTTTTCCATGCATAATATTTAATTCTTTGGTGTGCCATTTTATTTATTTTTAGTGAAGTGTTTTTCCCAGTTTGCTAAATTTTGCACAAGCCTATATTGAGTCCATTTTTTTACATTTTGAATTGATTTATCATTTTATGGTGTTAATTTCCTCCCTATATGCCATTGAGATAAAGACAACTCACTGTGCCATTCATTCAATTTACAGTAAATTTGAGCAAATTAGATTCGAGTAAAGTAAAAAGTTCTCCTGATTTTCAAATGTTTTCTTATTCTTTTGTGAGTGTGAGTTTTCCTTGCTTACTGTGTGAACCTGTTAATTTTTATTTACTTATACAAATAGTTGAGCATTGTCTTCCCATTTAAGCTTACTGTGTCATTTATTTCTTTTTCCTTGCCTTTATGTCCTGAGTAAGTTCACCTGAGAAGGTTCCCAGTCACTTTTTTGAACGTTTCACATTAGTGAATCATGCTGCCAGGCAAAGTCAATTTGAATCAGTCCAACAGTAACCAATATTCCGTTACTGTCGAAGACAATACCTAGCCCTAGCAATGTGTTTTTCTCACAGCTTGTGTCTGAGGTTTGATCAAGTGCTGCGAAATGTGAAGTTCAGATAATTTCAGACGATTCGTTTCACATACGTAATAATGTAGCCAAGCAGTCAGGCACTAGTATGCTCTGTCACTCCCATCTGTGTTCCACCTAACACCTTCAACTTGCAATAGTGTTCCGTTGCCATCAAGTGTCCGAGGACACTAACTGCTTTGAGTCACAGCTATCCCTGGCATATGTCTGGCTATTGCAATCAGTTTTCCTCCACAGGGATGCCTTAAAAAACGATTACTGAGCAAACTAGTATGACCATCTCTTGTGATGTCCACATGCCGTCTGCATAAAGAACGTTTTCTAATGCGGCTATGTGCGCTCCTCACTTAGAGATCTTTTGTTTTGTTCTCTGAATGATCCAAGATGGTGATCTCCATCCTAGTGACAGTAATCATGCATTGTCATAAGATATTCCGAGTAAACATTCACAGTTTGTTTAAATCTATATTTGTAAGTAAGTTTTCTTTATAGTTGAATACCTCGTTCACTGTTGTACTCAGATTGAATATCAGTATTCTTGACTGTGTTCATTTCTTTTCTTCCCCTCCTGTCTTGCAGTTTTTAAGATAGTAAATTAGTTCTCTCTCACCTTGCTCTATTGCGTGTTATAAACGTTAATTTTTTTTTTCAACCGGGTAGAGTCATCCACTCCACCGAGTTTGGCATTCAAGCAAGATTGATCGATTTCTCTCCAGGAAGATCCTTATTCGCACTGTGAAGCCACGCAGCACCCAATTAGTGATCTTTGTAATAAAGCAAAGATTACTGTATCGGAACAGTCGGTTTGAGTACTCCTACTAAGATTTTGAAGTGTCCACAGGCACTAGTGGAATGTTAGCCTGTACTTTTGTATTACTCGTTCAACTGTCCTCAAGTCAAGGCTTGTGGGAGCCATGCAGCAGGATTCGATCCTCCCAAGGATGATAACCTTTCTGCATACGTAAACTCTCACCCTCAGCGCTGCGAGAGTGGTTTAATATGTACATAGTCCTTATAACAGATTCCGAGATAAGAAAATTGTCAATTGATTTTTATAGCTGAGGCACCTTCAGAATTTGTTTTCTTTCGTAGTACACGTTTTCCCTCCATATTCTGAGAATTTGACAGTAATTGAACTATGTGCACCAGATTGCCTTGCTGGTTAATTATTGTCCTCAAATCCGTATAGAGCATGAATAACAATCGATCAATCAATTTCCATCCATATGGTACTATTAATTGTTCTCTAAGTCGTATGCATTACAGTGAAACTCATTACCATTAAAAGTGCTTACGTTTAACACCCATTAAGCGTAAATGCTCATGATGTTAACATCCATGAAGGAGCGGTAGCCATCCATTAGTTCTAAGTTATATATGTCTTTGTTATTGTATAGACTCAGCTCTAGAACCACCTGCCTGTTTCAGCCTATACATAGTATGTATTGTTTGAGAACACAACGTAACATGACTCTGTGCAGTCACAAGTTGCCTGAAGAGCGCGCGTTACACGATGGTGTTGTTATAGATTAACTGAGCATTATAGTAACATCTCCATGGTGCTTTATAACGAAATCCCTATATCACCTGTGACTGTATGCGTCAGAGGATGCAGTATGAGTGATGGACAGGCTAACCTCGGCCTCACTCGATGGATAGACATAGAAGCCAGGCAGAACACTGCAGGCCTGGGCTCCATCAACAGTCTGACAATACATATATACCATCCCAACAAGAGTATGTCTAACCCTTCAACCCTCAAATCTCCTCGAACCACACGACACCGAATCCCATCAATTCCTGGAGATTTTTGCCTTATGCATTTCACTTAAAAGCCTTTTACCATGTTTCTCTCTCCGATTATTTTCCCCTCGCAACGGCTTCCCTATCACGTTTCCCAATCAGACATATAACACAGATACAACAACGGCGATTCTAAAACCTTAGAATCTCCATGAATACTAGAAAGGACTGCCCTTCTAAGCATCCAGCCGTGTTTCAGGTTTTCGTAACAGTTTCAGCATCCTTGTCCAATTATCCATTAGAATTCAGTACGATTCAATAGTGCTTCAAGGATTACTACTGGTAGCTACTCAACGAGAAGAATTTTAAAATTTTAATAAATTTTTAAGTCTAAGGTATATTATTCAAATTAAATTAAACACAAATTAATCACGGTAATTCAAAAAATATCACTTCTCAAGAGTAACAATATTATGTCTGAAGCACATATCACATTATAATTCTTAAGTACCGTTCTGGTACATCAACATTTAATAAGATAATTACAAATATGTACGAGTTTGTGTGTATGTGTGTAATTGCTCTAAGTAGTTCGTTATGTCTCACACTCGACTAGAACTAAACAAGTGACTGACAAAGTCCTCACATAAACAAACTTCTTGACCAACTGCAACCAGAACAGTCTGCTTGAACAATAACAAGAATGCTAAGCACAATAGCAATATAACAAGCAACTGCGACATCAGAATCAGGAACAAGGAGTATAATAAAACGGACACTAAGTTAGGGACATCAGCATCCTCCACAAAAGTCACGAAACTCCCCATACTACTGAATCAAAGTTCAGCTTATGAAATCCCCAACTTTGATAATACACAGATAGAAGTACAAATTAGGTGAGAACTACAGCTCAGTACCCCAATGATTAAGTGTCTATGCGATACAACAACCTCCGTAACAACTCGAGAAGCAATCACTAAGTCTATACAATGTTCTGTTGAACAGAAGTTCTACAAACTAACAAGGAACATAATGAGACAGACTATCTGTCCGACCACCAAGAGAGTTCTAGACCAGACTGAATACTTCCGCAGGTGAGACAACCCCCCCTCTCGATCACGAAGAGCTAGATCCTTGGTCGCGCCCAGTAAGAAAGCCGCAGTCTAAACAGCCACAAGCAATAATTACAGTATAGACAATCAGACTTGACCTGCGCACATAATAAGTAACATCCTACCTAACATACATAACTACGTCAAAATAACAATTAATGCAAACATTTACGTCTTAGCTATTATCGCAAATATTAGCAATATAAAATATATAAAATATGAAATTTACATATATACATTATTGCAGCAGCAAGCGCGAGTTATATACATTATATATATTGCATCGCCATTCAGGGGTGACAAACATTTTGACCGGGTCGCTTTTTGTTGTCGCTGGCTTGTACCCTCCACTCGCAAACGGTCGGCCTAGAGTGCATTAATTAATTTTTACATTAATACTGATTACTCATATCAAATAACAATTTTAATATAACAATAATTCAGTCTCTCTTGTGCCAAGCACCTCTACATATTTCACAGTGTCTGTCACTAGATATGCCCCTAAAAAGTATAGTGCAGTAAAACCCAGAATCGATATCTCTGCATACTCGTGGTTATGTTACATCAGTGTAGAGACAGGATAACGTAAGGGACAAAGCATAATAGTCTTTTGTATAGACAGGAAGATAGCATTCACTCTTAAGTAGTGGTTGTTGGAATGTAGGCTGTTATGGACATCGAGTCTGAAACAGCTTAATGGTGTGTAGTGAAGGGGGGAGGTCCTGCGCAGGACAGTGTTCCGCCAGCAGTAACACGTCCCACTTACACCTGCCCACTCAACACACAGCTTATGTCTCCTTACACACAACAATACTGAGAATATATAAATATAATAATTAGACATGAGTAATACATAGTTAATATGGGCTGGAGGGATTAATTTACTGTACTGAATTTGACATAGCAAGTAACAAGAGTTATTTGGGCGTAAAATTACGTAAAATTTTAAATGGGGAAGTCCAAATACCGTCAAAAAACTGTTCCAAGACACCACAAGAGCTAGAGCCTCTTTCTCAATAGGCATAATTTTTCTGGTGTCGTTTGAGTCTTAAATGATATAACATATATCTTGGAGAATATCAGTGGATTTGACTGTTGGAGCAGCACAGCTCCCACTGCATAACCACTAACATCTATATGTAAAAGGAAGGAAATTGAAAATTAGGACTTTTTCACAAGACAGAGGAAACAAAAAGAGCTTCTACTCTTTTTTTTTTTTTTTGTTATTTTTTTTTTTTGGAACAAATCTGAGACAATCAATGAACTTTGCTACTATAGAAACATAGTGAGAGGTGTAGTGGAGTGTGTGCGCTGGAGTCGAGCAGAGCGCGCGAGAGTTCTTGGCACACTTGGCAACGTCACACACCATTGATCACTACTGTTGCCCCTTCATCTTTGCCAAGTAAATTTTTTCCAGTTTACGGAGTGTCTTCTTGACAACCAAATGTCCCCTATTGGACAATTGTGATGAGCATAAATCAATGGATTGATCACGAAATGTAAGCTGGGTAACACCTAACTAGATGCTTTACTGTAGTGGGAACATCTATCAGCTTACAACTTACATGTATTTTTCACAATGCATACGGAGACCGGTTACTATAATATACACAGATATCGAGATCCTTTGCTTCACTCTCAGTAAATGCTAGTATCCCTCAGTCGTCGCAGTGACTGATTCAACAAACTATCCTTTGATTAAATCATTCATGAGTTAGAAATTTACGTCAGTGTGTCCTGACTAGGTTGCTGGAAAGGGGGAGTTGGTGTAAATGATCCTGGGCGCAAGCGTCACTAAACAACAACAGATTCCAACCCCAAATCATCGTCCATCACTAACTCAACAGATACAGGATGTTGTTGTATCTTGGACATAGCTCTAGTAATTGCACGAAGGAAATAAAATAGTTTCTCTCTACAAGCTTCAATGCATAATTATCATCAGTTTATTATCAATCACAAGTGTTCGTTTACATATACCAGCAAGAATGGATATGTTTTCCCTATCAACAAGTCACTGACCTGATGGGAAATAAAAACCACTGGATATACACACTGAAATATAACCAGTATCAATAGCTTTTTGAATATAAACTTAGTGCAGAGGCACTTTTATAACACCCCTCCATAGCTTTTAACAATACATCTATCTAGCAATAGGTATCATTAGTTATTACAGTACATCTTCCCTAAACCAATGTGAGGTAACTGCCAGTGCTCTGAAAGTAAATAACTCATTTAGATGTTATTCATCATATCCTAACTTCACCTCTTGGGAAAAGTTAAGGCTCATCGCTGGAACGAATCTATGTCGTCATATCCACTTTTCGACGCTATCATCTTTTCAGATTAACAATACTAAAACTGTAGATGAGATATTACTAGAGTTTGGGGTGTGCCTTTGGTTGCTCAGAGAAGATACGACTTGTGTGGGAGCCAGCCGCATCGACTGTTTCTCGTATCTCTTTCTAACTTACAGCAAATACTCTCTAGCATGTCCATTTTCTGTTACAAGAATTTTACATTTAACTTTCTTCTTCTCGATGATCAAGATTTCTGTCAGCCACAAGACAGAATTGCAGGATTTGATTTCCTGGTAAAAAGGTACGAGAGAAGTTACAGTACAATAGCATCAGCCCGGCAATGAGCTGCTGTATTTAGCTGCCAACTTCTAGGACAATCATGGAGTGTACCTTGTTTCTTTCTTTTGTGTTTGGAGTACGTACAAGTTTGTGAAAGATCCGTAATTGACTGGCTAATGTCTGCATGTTTTTCCAGGAACATCTGAGGTAGTATGATCGATCAGATATTCTTGTAGTCACAGACATACAGTTTTGTTAAAAAATCCTCTTCATGATAACAACTGAACAAAGGGGGGGGGCTGTTTATTGTTACACTTACTTACCGCTAACACCACCGCGCCAAATGAAAAATTTGCACACGAACAGAAACGTCTTACACAAGTTTGATCTTGTCGTCTTGTAATGTGGAGATCGAAATGCGCTTTTCAAACTTACTAGGTAACAAGTTAATGTCTCTAGAATATTTTTTTTTTTTTTTTATTCACCGGTATTCCTCCCGCCCGTCTTTTCCCAAGTATTGTGACCCGGCCATTGCTCCCTATCTGGGGAGTGTCTCGAAATAGTTCGTTTTGACAGCATCATAACTAATGTACTTGGCAAATGTAAAAGCAGCAGTACAAGTTGAGCTCTTCCTGTTAAAGCTGTGTGCAACTAGGTGCCCAGTGCTTACATGCCAGTTCATAGCTGTAGCCTAGGTTCTCAAACACATCAAAATAGTTTCTAAGTCACTCTCAAAAACTTATGAACCATGGATGCAGCTTTCCCTGCACATTAAATGTGTCCTGTGATCTATCAGTCTGTGTCTTCCCAACGAAACATTTTCTCTTGAAATCTCTTTGTTGAATTTCGTCTGTGCCTTCTATTTGTGCAGTCCTCAACATATGAGGCGTTCCAAACCTCTCAACTCTTCCTGAGAGATAGGACCAGTGGGTAATGGTAGGATATGGAATCTTACGTGGTCTGGGACGGTCCTTAGTTTCGGACACTTTCGTCCAGCCCTCTCTAGAATCTAGATCTGTCTGAATAAGGAGAATAACAGTGTAGATACACCTGATACAGAGATTAAGGCCCTGAGTCCATCCAACCGCTATACTCTGTACTATTGTGTCCAGTGAGCTGGTAGGAGTGAAGTGCGGAGGTTCACTAGGCTCAGACACTTACTGTCCTCAGATGCTCTTTCTTCTTCATCAAATAGAGTCATACTTCCTAATTGGTGAACGAATAGCTTTTCTGAATCTGAAATCATAATCAACATCTCTGTTAGAGCTGAAACATATATCTTTTAATTAACCTCTGACAGTTTCTTCTGTGGTTAATTCATGTTATACGTCACACCGCCGAGATATTTGCTACCCGCCAACACGTCTGAAGATTTTAATGTACTTAACTCAACAAAGTCAGAGTATCAATTATCAACTGTTTCACTTTAGGCAAACATCTACGAAAATAAATTAACTACGAGAGAGTGATTATTGGAAACTATAATCCAGAAAGGAATTTTTAGTGTTGTTGTCTTAGAGTTAGAACGGATAAAATATTTCCATTTCCTTGGATCAATAGCACATCAAGTACATACATCCACCTGGTATTTGTACAAGACTAAAGCTCCAAGTCTTCAATTAAGAAAGTACCCAAAGCATTTGACCAAGAGTTACTATGATGTACAAACTGGACAATTTCTTCTCCAACACCTTTGATCAAGATCCTCCCGGACAGGCCCCCATTGATTCAAAACGCGATTCTAAAAGCTTAGAGATCTCCAGTGAATACTAGAAAGGACATGCCCATTCTAGCACCAGCCAGTTACTGGGTTTTCGTACAAGTAGTCAGTATCTTGTCAATATCCATTAGAAATTCAGTATGATTCAATATGCTCAGAATATAACTTGTAAGCTACTAACTAGATAAATATGAAAATATTAATAAATTTATTGACTAGAGCATATTATCAATTAAATTAAATTAAATAATCACAGTAATCAAAATAATATCACTTCGTCCTCGAGTACAATATTATGTCTGAAAGCACATATCACATTATAACTTCTTAAGGTTACCGCTGGTACATCAACATTTAATAAGATATTACAAATATGATACAAAGTTTGTGTGTATGAGTGAAAGTGCTCTAAGTATTAGTTATGTCTCACACTCAACTAGACTTAAACAAGTGACATGACAGAAAGGTCCTCACATAAACTAACATCCTTGATTACAACTGGTATCTACTAACTAGAGAAATTAAAATTTAATAAATTACTTAAGCTAGGTATATTATCAATTAAATTAAATTAAATTAATCACAGTAATCAAAAATAATAACACTTCTCTCGAGTACAATATTATAGTGCTGAAAGCACAAATCCACATTTAAATTTCTTAAGTAACCGTCTGGTACATCAACATTTAATAAGATATTACAAATATGTACAAGTTTGTGTGTATGTGTGTAAGTGCTCTAAGTAGTTCGTTTGTCTCACGAACTCAACTAACTTAAACAAGTGACTGACAAAGTCCTCACAAACACTAACTTCTTGAGACCAACTGGCAACCAGAAACATCTGCTTGAACAATAAAAAAAAAAGAATGCAAAGCCCAATAGCAATATGACAAGCAACTGCGACACAGAATCAGAACAAGGAGATAATATAAACGACACTAATAAGGGACCATCAGCAGATCCTCCACAAAAGTCACAAAACTCCCAAACTAACTGTCTAAGAATTCAAGCATAAGAAAATCCCCTACTGTGTAAATTCACAGATACCATAACAAATTATGGTGAGAAGTCTACAGCTCAGACCCCGAGTTGATTAGAGTGTCTAATGCGATACACACCCTCATTACAACGTCGAAAATCACTAAGTCTACACAATGTTCTTTGAACAGAGTTCTACAGAACTAACAAAATAAATGAGACCGACAATCTGTCCGACTCACCAAGAGAGTCCTAGACCCTGACTGAATACTTCAGGCGAGGTGAGGACAAACCCCATATCCCCCCATACGATTTCACGTGATAGCTCCGTGGGTTGCTGCCCAGCAAGAAGCCTGCAGTCTAAGGAGCCACAAGCGGATAATTACAGGATAGTTAGTCAATCAAGAATTGAACTGAGCACATAATATGTACATCCTACCTAACAACATAACTACGTCAAATAACAATAAAAAGCAATACAGTTACGAGTTGCTATTACGCAAATATAATCAATATAAAATTTATATGAAAAGGTGATAATTATATATATACACTATAATTCATAATCAAAATATGCATTAAATATATTGCAACCCATTCAGGGTTCAACAATCACATCCTCACACGGTGTGCTGGAAGGGGGGGGGGGGGGGGACCTGATTCATAACCCCGAGCTCATACCCTCCCATCCCTTTGCCAATACTTTCCATACCACTGGTCGTCTGGTATACACTCCCATTCCGGTCCTTGGTGGTGTGGTATAGATCTGATACACAACAATACCCCAGCCTACCGACTCATGAATCGCGGTACCAATGGGATTAACTGTTGGCCTGGCTGTCCGTTGCTTGTCCTAACGCATATACACACTAACGAATGGCTTTTCGCCCCGCATAACCCCGCTTCCACACCTGCCCATTACCACACAGCTTGGAACCTCTCATCTTGGAGCCGTGGCAGCCTCCCCTTTAAGTGCCATAATGTCATCCATAGGATAAATATACCACGCCAACCGCCCCTCTCGCATAACATCCCCTTAGACGTCCTCCTAAATAGTTGGCCACCCATAGGTTAAAGAATTAAATTCGTTTTGCACCATGCTCTCTAATAAGATTTGCACTTTGTGTTCTTTTTACCAAACCATTCCACTTGTTACCACATCCTTCCACCCCATGTAACTCCGCACTTAACCTCTCCCACATGTTGTATTTCCTCCAACCCCTCCTCATCTCCTAAACACTCGATTTAACTTCAATAACCCTAGAGATACCGCCATGTGCCTCCCATCCCACCTCGCACGACTGCCCTATGATCCGAATTTGCTACCGCTATTTGCCGAAAAACTTTACCAAGACCCCCCTTGAGAAATGTACAACCTATCTTAACCTAGCTGCATAACCCCTCCTAACGAATGGGGCTATACTCTCACACTCCCCTCCAACTGCATCCCTAACCTGAATATCCCTCAAGAGGTCTCAAAGGCCGCCGACATGTGCCCCGCCCCTTTTGGTTCCACATCAGCCCCACCAACAATGGCCACTGCGGGTAAACCAAGTAAAGAGAAAACTAGGTCATCACTTACAATTCCTGCTTTACTTTCACATCTTTTCTCAGCTGGTGCATACTCACTTACAAAGGTTACCCTCTGCCCCATCCACCACCCATCCACACGCAACACCCCTCCCCCCTCCCCCCCACTTCTTATTAACACAAACGGCTCGCCTCTCTGATCAATATACCCACACCACCTTTCAGACGTGCAGATGGCAGATTAATGACCTGAAAACCCCGCCACCTCCAGCTCTCTTCCCTCCTTGAAATTGTCTTCTTGCAGGAACACTACATCCACCCTACATTTACACAGAAGCATTCGAAACCATTCCCTCTTCACACTATTACACAGTCCATTTACGTTCACAGTCATACACCTAAGGCCTCCTTATAGTTTCCAACCCTTCCTCCTCTATTCATTCATCCCAGGGCCTCCTGCCCCAGAGCCAGCACAGGGCTTCACACCATCAGCTCCACCCTCTTTCTTGCGATGCCTCTTATCCTGACTGCCTCGACAGTAGTCTTCCTTCCTCACAGACCTCTGCGCCGGCGTCAGAACATCATATGAATCTGACACCGCCGCTCTCCTCCTCGTGATGCCCTCCACTTCCATGTTGTCTTCTGAGGTTCCTGCATGATGAACCTCAACCTCCACCACGCCCCGTTCCATGGCACACAGCGACATCTCACGCTTACTGCTTGGCCCATCATCCCTGCTATGGTTTTTATCATCACATTCCTCCACAGGCAATGCCGTGCCTCTCACCAGCTCAGGAACAACATCCTCTGCAGGCAGCATCAATGTCCTCAACACTTCCTGAAGCTCCTCCTCGAGAGCCTGTACCTCCTCCTGAACTTGCACTTCTGCACTTTTCTCCTGCCTAGTAACAGTTCCTGTTATGTCACAGCTTGCCTCACACACGCGAGTCTCCCCTATAGGATCCTCTACCACATCACTCCACAAGCGCCCAAGCCCTTGCTTTCGCGTGGGGTTCTCAACAACAACTACCACACTGGTAACTGGTGGTTCACCAGATATATAAGTAAGTAAGTTTATTCAGGTATACACAAATACAGTTACATAGAATTATCATACATAGCAGCATATGTGTAGAGAACCTAGGATAACCTAAAAAAGTCAGACAGAGGGACTTATTTCCATTGGGGTCCTTTTACCTTATTATTATAATATAAAGGTTTTATATATTTTCTTATTATTCTATAATGAAGATAACATCTTATTATCACACTAAGAAGACTATCTACTACACGAGGGTCATTAAGACTATACTACAATACGAGGACATTACTAGGAAAAAGGTAAAATTTACGTGTATGTTAGCTAAAAAATAGAAAATCATTCCCCTCCCTTTCTGTAGCTACATTCATCAGACACCTTTTGGCACTCTTCTTGAACTGGTTCATGCTATGACTGGCTTTGACATGTGTGGGTAGTCTGTTCCATTCCTTTATTATGCAGGCGCCCTCCTCAGCTTCACACACATTGATGCCATATGGTCGTACGCACCATATAACCTGCACGTACGTCTCTGTCCGGCGTACGATCCCATAATTTGCGTCCGGAAGCCCTCGAACACGACAACAGGTATGATGTTTAAGTAACTTCGGGGGAAAAAGGTCCCTCCAGACAGCCCATGTAAGCACAAGCTGTCTATTTCCCCTGTTGTGCCAGATGTAGGTGTTATGCAAAAATGTGGGATAGCTGGGGGCTTGACCCGGTTTAAGGGCAAAGGGTTTAAAAAGTTAACACATCTAAACCCCAAAACCGTCCCCAGGGTTCCCAGTCAAACAAAAAGCGCTAAACCCATATGTTTTATTAAGGGGTTGGTTAACAGGGGGTTAGGAAAAAAATCCCAATTAGGAAAAATATCTATTTAATCACCTAAAATAACATAAACAGAAAACCTTTTCTAAAGCCCAAATAGGGTACACCAGTGGCTGGGGGCAGCCACCATAACACTAGGCTTCCTCAGCGCGGGCCGTCATTAACTACAAACCTCATTTTTTTACTTCACCCTTCACCCCACAGCACCCTGCCCATGTCAGAGCTTGGGTGAACTACAGGAAAGCCATTAAAAGCCTATGCTTGGTTGGAAAAACAAATGAGTTACAACAAAAAAATTAATTTAAATACACAGCCATTTTCCCCACGCCGCCTTAACACCATTTTAAAGTCCGTCCCCCCTCCCCACGTTACTTGCTCCCCAAACACCCTTTGGGAAAAATAAATCATTAACACAATTTCTTTAAAATTCAGTTAGAGATTTTAAGACCCCTAAGACATATAAATTTATAAAATTTTCCTTACAACTACAATATTCTTTATTTGGCACACTTCACCACTATATTTACATTAGATGTATGCAGAACCCTGCATAAACCCCCCCCCCAGCCCATAGGTCTCATCTGCTAGGGGGTCCCTACGACCCGCTGGGCAAAAAAAAAAAAAAAAAAATAAGCCGACATTAAGGCTGAGGCAACTGGCAAAATGTAACTGGGGAAATGACCCCTAAAATACGGTCTTTTGGTACTAAAAAATTTCCTATTTACAAATGGGTACTAGTTGCAGACATATGAAACTCGTCGAACAAAAAAGTGATCAAGTTCTTCCCAAAACGAGCTCACAGTCACACTTTTAGACGTTTGTTTTAGGAAAGGCCCCATTAAACACAGCACTGGCCAGGCGCTGGCTTTGATGCATTTTACCAAATAACATCAAGAAAACTTATAAAAAGAAAGAAAAACTTTGTACAAAAGTCCCCCGAGGAATGCCGTTTTTAAAAGTAACCCCAAATTTTCAGATTTTTGCAAGGCGCCCAAAAACTGTGGTCCAAAAAAAAAAAATTTTAAAAAATAAGTACTTTTCAGGAGTTCAAAAAAAAGAAAAAAAATGTTAATTTTAAAAATTCTAGGAGAAAACCAAATCACTTTCACTCCCATCTAAGCAATTTTTAGTAAACAAAAATGGTTCCCCATGACACCCCTCTGGAGAATAAAGAGAGCACAGGAGGGGGGGAAAATTCGGGCCCCCCAAAAACAATGGGGGTGGCACTAAATTTGTTGGTGGGACTGGGGCCCTAAAACCTGGAGCACACTAAAGCCCCCCCAAAGGTGGACCCCCCAGGCCCCCCTAATGTCATTCCAAGGCCCTGGGTCACCCAGTGTGATCCAAAAAGAAAAATTAAAAAAAGGCCCTGGAAAACCCAAAAACCATCGACATAACCCAAAAAGTGGGGGGCATCACCGCCAGCCCCCATTACAAAAAAGTTAGCCCAAAAACATTTCCTATACAACATAAACAGAGGGCGAGGCTTCCCAGCCAACACCAAAAAAAATGTACTCCCTTTACCTAGGCATGGTCTTTGATGTGCTCCCCCCCAAAATACACAACACAAAGGGAATCCTGATCCCTCCAGTCCAGCTCAACCCCCTTCTCCTTTGGGTGGTCCAGGTTCCATCTATCGTCTACGCAAAATCACTGAAAAATAAGAATAGAAAGGTCTATCACACATTGTGCACTTTAAACACGAGACAAGGCTCAGCAACCACTTTCTCCCCCCCCCTCCACATAATGAATCCCCAGATAAAGGGTTGGAAAAAAAAGGCCCCCCTGTAAGTCTCTGATAGGGGTTTCCCTCTTTAAGGAAAACGTAGGGGATTTTGGCACATACCATTATGGGTAAAATGAGGTGATACATAACCTCAAATTTTTGCAGCTAACACTAAAGAGCCTCTTTTTTCTATGGGGGCATGGGCTGTGGTGTTTTCTTTTTGGAAAAAGTAGTGACTGGCAAAAATTTGTCCCCCATTCTTGCAGTGGGACACCCCCAACCCAGTTCACTGGCATTACTTGTAGAAAAAATGGAAAATGTGAAATTGGGGATGCACCCAAGGAGCATTGTAAGCAAAGCTTTTACATGTCAAATCCCCTCTGACCTTCAATCCCACAAAAATGTACCTTGGGGCTGTCAGGTCGGGGGAGAGATCCCTTTGCAATTTGGGACAAAATTTTTAAATGTTCCATCCCCACAAAACGCATAAAACCCCCTTTCCGGGTCTTTGGTGGGTTAATTGAAACCCCCCCTTGGACCCGGGGGCCCCCTTCCCTGGCCAGTAACATGTCCTAGAAAAGTTCCCTGGGCTTGCCCAAAAACACTCTTTCCCAAATTAACTGTGAGTGGCCAGCGACCCTAGGAAAAAAACCCCCCAAAAGCTCCCTTACATGCTCGCCAAAGCCCTAAAAATAACCAGGTCATCAATATAACACCTCAGCCCTTTGGGGCCACTATAACCTCCTGCATTTGCGTTGGAAAACGGAGGGGCTTTAGAACCCCAAAAGGGGAGAACTTTTAGAAAAACCCCACCCCGGCATTACAAAGCAGAGATGTCACAAAAAGGGGGTTAAAGGTATCTGGTAAAAACCCTTCAACGGTTAACTTATTACATATTTAGTCCCCCCACTGCATCAATGACTCATCCATTTTTGGAAAGGGGAAAAACAATAGCTTACTTTTTAAATTTTAAGCTTACGTAGTCAGCGACACCCTCATGGTGCCATCTGGTTTGGGAACCATCAAAAGGGGGGTTTTCCCACTCACTCTGCTTGGTATTTTAAATCTTTGTAAGTAAAAATTTCACCCCCTTTTCCCCATACTTTTTTTTTTGTGGGTTCTTTCTGTGGGGGACCTCCCGAATTGGTTAGTTCCCCTTACATCTATATCATGGGGCTTTAGTTTGCTTAACGAGGGTATCCCCAACAAATCCTAAAAATTTCCCGGGAGAAGCTGCCCATCTCAGAAACCCTTTCCTTACTAAACAAAATACATTTAAAGGATTTTTTTTAACAAGCCCTGTTATAAGGTTCATCTGGGGGCCCCCTGTGATCAGTGCCCACCCCTGGGTAAATTTACTTATTTAAAACCTGCCCCCTCTTTGGTGGGTACCTTTTACCTGTTTATTGACCCCCCGCTCGACTTCCATCCCCCAGGTGTGTGAATTTGTTTTTTTGGGTCCGTGACCTTTTCCACGCCCTTTGTTGGCCCATGAATTTTGTTTTTGGGCATTACCAGGCACCGGCCAATGTGGTCCCTCCTCTCCTTTTCAAGGTACGAGGCCGGCCTTGCGGTCAAATTGTTTTTCATTTGGTTTTGGTGTGTGCGGGTTTGCACCCGCAGATGTTCATGTGAGCCAAACGGTCTCTGAAAGCGAGTCCCCCGAGGGGGCAGCCTCCAATCTTCCCCAAGCCAGTAATCTTAAAAAATATGTGGTCCCTTCCCTGGGACCTAATCAGTTCGAGGGATAAGGTAATGAACCTGAGTGTTTTTCCCGACGGCAAAAAAAGGGGGGGGGATACCCTTCCACCCTTTGGTACGGGGCACAATCCCCCGCGTTATTTTTTGAGAGACTGGTAAACCCTCCACCCCCCCTTGTTTTGGGTGATAGGCGGGGGGGGTGTCATTTTATTAAAACCCCCCCAAAATGTGCAAAAATTTTAGATGTAAAATTTTACCCCCGATTGTTTTTAATTTCCCTTAGGGATCCCGCCTGAGTAAAAATTTCCCAGTGCTCTAAGACCTGCGTGTGGTAATCTTCTGTGGGAAAGGCCTCCGGAAACCTGGAGGGAAAAAATAATAGTAGTAAGTAGGTTTTATTTGGGCTGGGTAGCGGCCCACACAAAACCCCCCCAGCCCGTAAAAAGGGTTTCGGCGACTTTATTGGGGGGGTTTTCCTACCCCCTTTGGGAAAATGGGCTGATTCTACATACTTTACCCCTGATTCCCATACCTGGGGCCCGTAAAAATGTTTAGAAATCTTGCCCCTAGTTTTTAAACCTAAATGTCCCCCCATGGGGGAAAATCTGGGCCAAACACAAAACGATATCTAAATGGTTCGGCACCCCCCTTGGGGGGGGTGCTGCCGTGCTCCTCATTAGATGTCGCATCGATAAGGCCTTTGATTAAAAACTTTTGCAAAAAAGAAAAATTTTTTATTGAGAGGCCTCTTCCCGGAAAAAAGATGACAATAGTTTTAGGGGGTGTACACCCCTGGGCCCCGTTAGTGCTCTCGAGTGGAGTCGCCCCCCCCTTTCCAACTCCAAGCCCCCCCTCAAAAGGGTTTGCCTGGGATGGTTCATACAACCCCCAGCCAATGCAGGTAGGCTGAGGAATGATTTCCCCAAAACCCCAAATCTCCCCAGGATTTAAGAGTCACAGAGGAGACGCCCCCTTATCTTTTGAATTTTCCTGGTTACGACCAACGGAAAAACTTGGGCAAAGTACCCCAGCTTTTTCCTCCCCAAATTGTGAGGCGGGTCCTCCAAACCCGAGGGTTTTCACTTTCAAGACAACCATGAATTATTGCCTAAAAGTAGGTCAACCCCTGACAAGGTATATCCTTGTGATACCTACAGCTAAGTAACCCCAATGGTATGCAGACTCCACCCATAACCTGTGCATGGGTTTGACAGGGCATCCTGTAATTCCTTTTAGCAAAACTAAAAACCCGTGTATGTGTCCCTCGGGCATGGCAGACGAAGCAAAGGTATGTGCTACCGTTTCCCCCAAAACATAAACCCGTTTCCCTACTTCATTTTGGTTTAAGGCCCGGTGACTTTTGTTGTAAAGACCCTTTATCGAGGGTCCAAACTGCTGAGTTACCTGACATATCGGAGGTGGTTTCTTCAAATTAGTCCGTGTGGGTACCCGGGTATCTACCTTAGAAACTCCCGAAGCGCTGATCTCTACGCTCTTCTTGCAATACGGTGCGATGGCCCCGTTTAGACAATAAGTACAGTAATTTTTGGTTTAAAAAACCCCCCCCCCTTTGATTAGGTTGGTCCCCTTTGGGTTTGGGGAATGGGTCGTCCCACCCGTTTCCCTTTAGTCCTGGACCTGTGACGCGACTTAAAAAACCCCCGAGTGGATATGGAAAATTAGGGGTTTTAAAACTCTTGTGGTTATTTGGCTGTAAATGGGTGGCTTAAAATTCTGAAATTTCTTATTCCTATTTGTGGGTGGAGAAAACTTACCTTTTTTTAGTATTGGGGGTGGTAACTCTCCAAAATTTTTGGTTAGCTAAAAATCTGTCACCCCCCTCTAAAGCATTTTAAATATCAAGATTTTTCTCAAATATGCCCTTTTGGTCGGGGGAAAATTTCTCAAAGATCCCTAACAAAATTAAGGTAATTAACCTTCAAAAATTTCCCACCCCCCTTTGAGCGACACCCCTATTTAGAAGTGACATCTTTACCATATTACCAAAATGCCCTGATGAAATTTAGTCCTCTGGAATTTCGCCGTACCTTTTTGGCAAAAATTTTAAAACCCTAAAACTACCTCTTTAGCTTAGATAATCGAAAAAGGGAGATCCTTCTAAAGAACTAATAGCTTTTAACCCCTTTACAAAAAAATTGGGTTTTGGCCCATGCGCCCCTAAATTTTTTCCGGCCAACTGGTTTGCCAAAACAAAAACAAGGGAAAAAATGGGGTCCCCCGCCCTTTCCTTTGTTTCAAAAATTATGGCCCCTTTGGGGAAATTTTTAAAAAAATTTCCCCATCTTGTGTCCTTTTAACTGGGTTTTTTAAACCCTCCTCCCTTTGGGTTTTTCTTGGCCCTTTTTTGGAAAATTTTTTTTTAAAAAAAAAAAAAAAAGGTCTGGGGTTTTTTCCCGGGGGTTTGGGCCCAAAATTTTTTCTTTTCCGGAAAAAAAATTTTTTTCTTTGTTAAAAAATTTTTTCTCTTTTTTTTACCAAGTCCCTAATCTTTTTGGATTTGGGTTTTTCCAAGTCCCTTTAAAAAGGGAAATTTATTTTTAAAAATTTTTACCAGGTCCCATTTTTGAAAAAAAAATTATTAAATTTTAGGCACCAAAAAAATCTTTCTACCCGCCACAGAATTACTATTAAAATAAAAAGCAACAGAAGGACTAATGAAGTAGTATATTCCAAGGAGTTGTCATGTGACCCCCCAAATTTAAAAAGGATTCACCAAAAAAAGAAAAACCTGCAAAAAAAAAAAAAAGAGTACTGCACCTTTCAAAGGTAAATTATTTCCAGAAATTTGGTAGCATAAAACCCTTAAAAAACAGCAAGATTGTCCGCAAGGGAAATTAGCCACAAAATAAAGTTTTAATAAACCCTAAAAATCAACAAAATGGTAAGAAGGTAAATGATTTATAGAGTTAATTAATAATAACACCCTAAAACCAGCAAAATTATAAAAAAGGTAAAATTTTTAGGGTATTAATTAAAAATAACACCTAAAAACCCGCAATTTAACAAAGGGAAATTTTTAGGTATTTTTAATAATCTTCCCCTTTAAACCCAAATAAGAGTAAAATTTTTATTTAGGTTGAAATGTTAAAAAAATTTTTAAAACTCCTTCGGCCCCAGTTTTAAAAATTGGGGTTCGGGGGGGCCTGAAAACCAATTTAAAATTTAAAATTTCCCCAAAACCCGGGGCCCACAAAAGAAAAAAAAAATGTGGTTTTGGGGGGTTGAGGGTTAGGGGAAAAAATCCCAATTCAAAAATAACTTTTTCCCCTAAACAAAAAACGAAAACCCAATTTAAAACCCCCGGGGTAACAGGGGGGGTTAGCAAAAAATCCCTAGGAAATTTCATTAATCAAAAACCCTTACCTACCCTAAAAGACCCCAATTCAAACGGGGAAATAAAGGGAACAAAAAGCCCTTTGGGTGGGGTTCAAAAGGGCCAACTAAAATTAAACTTTACCAGCCCTCAGACCTTTTCAAACCATTTCCCTACCCCCCCCCACCCATCTCCCAAAATTGGAAAAACCCTTCAAACTTTTAAAAACGTTTAAGTTTTAAAACCCCCAAAAAAACCCCCCCTTTTAATAAAAAATATTTTCAACTACAAATTTTATAAATACACCACCCTTTAAGCCAAGTTTTACAAAAACCCCCCAAATACGTAAGCCCCTCCATGGCTCCTCTGCCCCAAATGGGGAAAAAAATCTTAACCCCCAAAAACAAATTTTGTTAATATTACAGTCAAGCCAAATCATTTAATTTTCCCACCAAAATCTTAAAGACATTCATATATGAATTTACCCCTTCAGGGGGAAAAACCCTGCTAACATTGTCCCAAAATGGTTGGAAACACCCGGGGGGTGTTTGCCCCCCAACGCTCAAATGGATTACGGGCCCTCCCACAAAGGCCGGTTGGTAAAGGGACTCCTCAGCGGGGGGTTTGGAACCGCAACCTGGACCGACCCCCAAAAAAGTGGATTTTCCCCCGGTTTTAGAGTCCCCGTTTCCCATTTTTTTTGCCCAACACCATTTTCACCTTTTTTTTTGTTGGAAAAAACCCCTATTCTTTCCCATTTTTTGGAAGTAACCGGGCGCTAAAAAAGTTTGAAATTTGCCACCAACCCCCTTGTCAGGGATATATTGTGCCTTTTTAAACAGGCTTTTGGTACAGTAGTAGCTGAAAAAATTTTTAAGCACAACCGCATTATTTTGGTTATTTGGAGCCCAAAAAGCCCCCGGGTAAAGTGATTTCCCTACTAACACCCAAAAACCCTTGTTTCCTTTTAAAAAAAAATTTACCCCTTTAAGGAAAATTCTTTTTCAATTGAAAATTTTTTTTTAAAATCTTTTAGATGAAATTTTTACTTAACCCTTTCTTACTTTTTCTTAAATTTTTATAAGGAAACAAAAATGGCAACCCTTTTTCAAGAAGGTTTGAAAAATTTTCCAATTTCCCCTTTCGTTTTCCCGGGAAACAGGTGCCCCTTCTATTGGAAAAATTAAAGGTTACCCCTTTTTTCTTAAGATAGATGGACTAAATTATTTTCCATTTTTCTTCTCAATATTCTACGGGAAGAAGCCACAAAACTGGCGAAAGTTTTCTAAGAAAGATTTGAAAAAATTGTTCTTTTCTTCAATTTTGGGGTTTTTTATTCTCTGATAATATTTGGGC
The DNA here is from genome assembly GCF_026875155.1 of Cherax quadricarinatus. Taxonomy (NCBI): domain Eukaryota; kingdom Metazoa; phylum Arthropoda; class Malacostraca; order Decapoda; family Parastacidae; genus Cherax; species Cherax quadricarinatus. The sequence goes on along the minus strand of NC_069484.1, from coordinate 1,380,317 downwards.
TTTTATATAGTAGTAGTCATTTGTAAATATGGCTTATCATGGTCCTGTACTTGTAGACTTTAAATAAAATTAATTGTATAGTCACAAGGGCCCTTCGTCATTTGGGGATTTTGGAAATTTAATTGGGGACCAAAAATTGCCACGGAAAACGGGAACTAAGGTTGGGGCCCTAAATCCCCAACACCCCACAACACACATCCCTAGTTGGCGGAGGTGGCGGCTGTAAATATTAATATTTCCCCCTTTTAAAGGGGAAAGTTTAACGTTTGGTTTTAAAAATTAGTAAATTTTATTAGAATTAGAAAAGTAGTTTTAGATGTTAATTTTGAAGTTTCAGGCCCTTTAAACATAGGTAGGTTTTAGGTTTTTTAATTTGGGGGATAAAAGGTTTTTATCAGGGAAAAACTGGAAACCCCTTTGTCAAATTTGAAGGGGGGGGTTAGAAATGAAATGACACCCTTAAAAAAAACTGTTTACCCGAGGGGGGAACAGGTGCCATTTGGGCCCTGTGGAACAAAAAATAAAGGCTTCCCAAAATACCGTGGAATTCGTCTCTTACCGGGGCTCCTCCACAGTAAGACTATCCCTTTTCATTTTCTAGGATTAGTTGGGCCATATATTCGGGGGGGAAACAGGGGGTTTATGTCGATCTGGGGGGGTTTTGAGCAGACACACTCGAAGCCCCAAATTTAAGCCCCTCATGCAGGGGTTTGTCCTAAAAGGTGAGGGACAGGAACTCCCATACCCCCCAAGTGGTTGCCCCCCAATATTTTGCATGTAGTTAAGAATTTTTTTGAAAGAGCAGTTGCAATGAAAATGTGTCATAAAAGCCTCATGTGAATCTGGGCGGGCCTTTTTTCTGAGGTGTCTGTGTCAAAGAACTTTCCAGGGGGGAGCAGCTTACAAAGGGGGCATTCCAGGGCAAATTTCTACGGGTGGCAAAACCCACTTGGGGGAAATAAATTCATTAAAAATGCCTTTAAAAGGGACATACTGAGTGTTTTTATACTTTCCTGACACATCAAAAAAAAAGCAGTGAAAAGACAAAGGGATTCGAATAATGAATGAAGGAAGAGAGTCGTAGGAAAAAGGGGCAATATTTTTAGAGTCAAAGGGGAAGGTTTGGACAACAGGTACTTGACTCTGCATTCACAAAAATTAAAAATATTTTTTTTTAGTGGGATGAAAGTGTCACCATGAATTTTTCGAGTGGGAGGAGAAGCATTGTCTGACCCACTACCAAAGAGCTTCAAATTAGTGGGAAGGGATGGTTGCCAGAGATCTGGAGGACTGGAAGTCCTCACATTATGGAATAAAAATGAAACAAATGGGAAACATTGAACTTGTATCATTGACAAGCATGTCATGGAAGGCAAGATAGTCTGAAGATTAGTAGAGTTCTTAGAGAGAACTGGATTAATTAGCAATATGCACACAAATGCATAGAAAATAAACCCTGTAGTGTAAACCTGATGGAGTTCAAAGATGAAATAACGGAAGGAACACAGGAGAGAGATGGATGGGTGAGGTGAATACGAAGTTCAGATTATTGTTTCGAGGTACAGAGCAAGTAGACATCACACTAGGAGAAAGACTTTGCTGTGAGAATAACTCCATGAATATTCGTCTCTCGACCTGCGGGGAGAGAGGACGCTTCTATAGTTTCTCTTGTATGCCACCTGGTGAGGAAAACATAGCATTAGCATCAAGATGGTGGACCGTATGAGCCGGTGTATAAATACTTTCTGCATTGAGCTGTTACGGGGATCTTTAAGCAGCGCCACGATGAACGTCCTCCTCCCAGGAATTATCAGGGACGTTTATGGAATCCCCAGTGAAGAGTTGTACGGTGTTGCGTGGAACGGCATGTCTAGGGTCTTTATGAAGTTCATGAGGGCCAGTTTCTACTCCAGCATCGTTTACGAGTTTCAAGAATGGAGAATGAGCGTAAATTCGGCAGTGGAGGTGTGCATGCATGACGTCTCTAAGTATTATACTTGGGTGAAGGTACGGAATGTACCTTTTGAGGCGACATCATATAGGCTTTAGGATGTTTTCAGTGGTTATAGGACTGTCCATTTAACGAGCATGGGGGTGTGGAGGGACGGCCCATATGAGGGGCTGCAGGAAGGATCCTTCACACTGAAAATGACTCTGAGGCGGCCGATACCATCGTAGGTCACTTTGTTCTGCCATTGGACTAAAGTTTTTGTACACTATGCGGGGCAGAGGAGGATGTGCCGTTTATGTAACTCTTATGAGCACATGGCAGCACAGTGCACCCGAAGACAGGGCCCTAGGGTGCAAGAAACATCTGAGGACAAGCAGTTAGAAGCCTTGGATGTTGTGCCAGGTGATGTGGAAGGCCAGAGGAAGGGCCTATAGAGTGAGGAGGTGGAGAGAACTGAGGTGGCTATGGGGACGTGTGCCACTCTCCCAGAGGAAACGGGGCGGAGAGGGGATATCGCTGCCTGACGGACTGTTGGATACTGAAGCTGCTCAGGAAGGGATGTTCGAGGTAGTGTTGAAGGGATTTTTGGAAGAGTTGGAACATGGTGTAGAAGGTGACGAGAGGTTATGTGGTGTTAAGGAGATGGATGGGCAGCAAGGGGGTGAGGAAGACTTGAGTGAGGTTAGAATAGAGAGCAATGTGGAGGTGGAGGTTCATCAGGAATACACGCTTGAAGAAGATATGTATGTGGAGGGTAGCTCCTGCAAGAGACCAGCCGGGGTGTCGGACATGGACGAGGTCCTTACACCAGGGCAGTGCCCTGGGAAGAAGGCTTGGGCAACTGTGGTGGGAATGGCGAGTCAGGGGGGTGCATTGTTGCAGATCGGATGGAAAGGACAGGGAGGGGTGGGTGGGCAGGAACGGGGGAGTGCTAGAGATAGCTGAGACCTATGAAAGGAGGACCAAGGAAGCCTCAGAGGCATAGGGGTAATCCGCCATTCCTATAAAGTTCAAGTGTGTAACTTTCAATGTAATCGGTCTTAAGACCGAGGTCAAGAAGGTATGGTTAGAGTGGTTTTTAAGGAGATTTAGTGTTAATGTCTTTTTTTTGCAGGAACATAACCATAGGTTAGGATGTGAATTGGTTTTGAAAGGTTATAGGTTGTTTGAAAGTAATGCTTTGAGATTGAGAGGAGGAGTGGCTGTGGGGGTAAAGAAGACTAGTCCTTTGCATGTCCTGGGTTGGGAGGAGGGAGGAGTGGGAGGGTTGTCAGGGTGGATGGGTTTTCTGGGGCAAGGAGGGTTTGTTTTGTGGGGGTGTACATGCTGGCGACTGGTAATCCTAGAGTAAAAGGGGATTTTGTACGAGATGCCCTGGTGTATCATTTGCGGGGTTTACCAGCTTTTATGGTGTTTGGGGGGATTGGAATTGTGTGATTAGGGTGGTTCTGAGGGGGGTGGGTTGTGTTTTGGGGGTTCTGAGAGACGTACTGCAGGATGTTGGGGTTGCAGATGTGGTGGGGAGTAGGGAGTATGGAGTGGAGCACACCTTTATTCGTAGGGGATATGAGGCAAGGTTAGATAGGATTTTTGTCAAGCAGGGAATAGGTGTGGAGAGAGTGAGGACTTTAGATGTGGGTTTTTCTGATCATCGTGCGGTAATTGCTGATTTGAGGGTAGATGGTATAGTGCAAGTTTATGCGGGATACTGTAAATTGAATGGGAGGCTACTTAGGGAGGAGAGTGAAGGTACAGGATTTGCAGATTGGTGGATGTCCTTTTGGGAGACTAGGAACAGGGCGATGAATTTGCTGGATTGGTGGGAAATGAGAGCTAAGGTTGGGATAGCGGAATTTTTTAAAGTACGGGGAAAGGAGATGGCAAGGTGGTGTTATGGTTTGCAAAATTATCTTGAAGGTCAGTTAAATGATTGTTATGAAGAGGAAAGGGTGAGGCGGAGTGGGGATATGGAAAGCTTGCAAAATAAGTTAGCGGATATTCATAACGAAAGGTTTGAGGCAATCAGAGTTAGGGCGGGGTTGAAGGATGTTTTATAGGGAGATAGGCCATCAAGCTTTGTATTCAGGAAGTTTAAGGAAAGGCAGGCGAAAATCACTTTGGCGTATCTTGTAGCAGGAACGGGGGGGGGGGGATTTGAGGAGGGTTAGGGCCTATCCACCACGGAAAATATTAGTTTGTATGCTGATTTTTGGTTTAGGGAGAAATGGAAGGGGCATGGGGGGTGTCAGTGAGGGGAGTTTCGGGGATGAAGGGATCAATAAAGTATTAAGTGAGCAGGAGAGTGAAATGCTGGAAAGTAGTATTAGTGAAGCGGAGGTGGAGGAGGCGGTTTTTGGGCTGTGCCAGGGTAAAACACCTGGGATAGACGGCATACCAAACGATTTTTATAGGTGTCTTTTAGGGTGTGTAAGGCATTGTCTGGTGGGGGTTTTGAATTGTATGTTAAGTAGTGGGAGGATGGGGAACTCGCAAAAAACGGGCGTCACAGTTTTAGTGCCAAAAAAGAAGGAATGCCGATGTTTGCATGATTATCGAGCAATTTCGTTAATGTGCTCGGATTACCAAATTTTTGCTAAGATTTTGGGCAACAGAATGAGGAAAGTGTTGGGCTGCGTGATACATAGGGAACAGTTTGGCATTCCAGGGAGAAGGATGAGGGATGGTCATGGTTTTATTAGGGATTTTATTGAGAGTTGCCCAGGAAGGGGAATACTTGGTTTAGATTGGGAGAATGCATATGATTGCGTGGATAGAGATTTCTTAAGGGTTTGCTTAGAATGGTTAGGGTTTGGGGAGTGGGTGGTGAGATGGGTGAATACCCTGTATGCTGAGGCGGAGGTGAGGGTACAGGTCAATAGGAGGTTGGGTGAAAGTGTACTGATGGAGAGATGTTTGAGGCAGGGTTGCCCACTATTGCAGTTGCTGTTTGCTTGTGTGCAGAATCCCTTCTATGCATCTGTTGAGGGGGTGATGGACAAATGGGAGATGGAGGGGGCTGCAGGGGGGGCATTGTTGGGTGTGAGGCATTAAGGAGGGTGAGTAGAGTGATTCAGTTTTGTACTAATACTGGGATGCGAGTTAATATGGTGAAATCAAGGTTACTAGAGGTGGGTAATTGGATAGGTGAGGGCTTGGGGGTGGGCGTCAGAATGGACAGTGGTGGATAGGATCAGGGTATGTGGAATATGGTATATGGCGGAGGTGCAGGCCTGCAAGAGGGTGAATTCGGAGACTGTAACAGGTAAGGTTTTGGGTAGACTTAGAGGCTTAAGTGCGAGAGACCTAGCTTTGCATCAGAGGGTAGTGGTGGTAAATTCGCTTGTCTATAGCAAGGCATGCGGGTGGCAGAGGCTTTTCCCTTAGAGGTACAGGACATTTTGGAAATTCGGCGGAGGGTGCTAAAGTTTTGTGTGGGGGGTTTGGGAGGGCATGATTATCTAAAGAGATAGTTATGACGGATGTTCAACGAGGGGGTTTAGGTTTGTTGCCTCTAGGACTGAGAGGTATGGCTATATATGTCAAGCAGAGGTACATTAGGAAAGGGGGTTTGAGGGGCGCTAGAGTAGGAGGAGGCTCGTAGATGGTGGAGTGGCAAGGACTTGAGGGTTTGTGAGGATATGTTAAGGTTTTTATTGACAGTGCAACTAGTGGAGAATATAAAAGTAAAAAGGTTGGTGCGGGTAGTGGGTGGACAGGGAATCTTACAAGGGGTAGCCGTGTACCCAACGTATGATTGGGTACACGGTTTTGTAGTAAACTTAGAATACTGGCTAGAGTAAGGGAATTAGTGTATCCTTTCATCATGGGGATTCTGGCCTCCAAGGAAGTGTTGAGATGTATGGGGTTCGTAGACGAGGATTTTTGTCAGCATTGTGGTAATGCTGAAATGGCGTTTCATGTTGTCTTTTTTTGTCATGGAGGGGGTGAGATCATGGATGAGTGGGGTTATCAGATTTTTTGGCTGGGGACGTTTGCCGCTTTTATGGGCTTCATTATTAGATGTATGGTGAGTGCCTATGGATGTAGGAAGGGCTATAATGTACGTCGTAGTAGACTACCTGGATATCTCATGGGGGATGAGGGATTTAAGGGAGAATTTGAGGAAAAAGCTTTGGTGGCAAAGTTCTATAGGACGAAGTGTAGGAACATGCTTGTTTATGGGGCATTCTGGGCAAAAACTTTCCCAGAAGGTTATCGGAGCCTCACTGTGGGCACCCTTTGTCGAGGTCCCTGAGGGTGGGCAAAGGGTTTGTCTCCTTTTCGGGGGATGTAAAGGGGGGGGGGTTCTGTTTGGTGGTGTATTTGTGGTGTGCAAATGGGGTTTTTTTTGGGTGGCAGTTTTTTCTGGGTTGTAAGCAAATTTTTTCAAGGGAAGTTTTCCTTAGAGTACAGAGGAATTTTTTCAAGGATAATTTTTTAAAAAAATGGTTTGTACATGGTTTTTTTTTCTCCCCGGGATAACTCCCGGCCATTTTGGGAAAACTTTGGGGGAAAGGCCTGGTTTTGGGTTAATTGTTTTTTTTTTGGGGTGGGGAAAAAAGGGGGGTTTTTTTAAAACTTTATCTTGGGGGGTATTAGGGTTGATGCTTTCATGGGAAGGACTGCCGAGATGACAGGAAAAAAATTCTTTCATTATGTACGGGGAGATTTGTGATTTTTTTTTTTTTAACTTTTTTTTTTTGACCATTAGGGGTTTTTTTGTGTATTTTTGGGTTTTTGTATTTTTTTAATTTTTTTAATTATTATAGGTCTGGGGTTTAACCATGTTTTGTATTGGGGTTTTTTTTGAATGTTGAAATTTAGGGTATTGGTCCAAACCCCTTTATGTGTAAGAAAACCCCGGTAATTGCTGTGTACGTTTTTTTTTTAAAATAGCATGTTTTTTTTTTTTGTCTTTGTAGCTATAGACTGTCCTTTTTGTTCTGATACATAAATTTTCATAAAAAAAAAAAATTTTTTTTAGCAAAGTTTCAGTTAAATGTTTTGAGTTTAAGAGTTTATATATAGGTGGGGAGCATCAAGACTCACCAGAGTTTTTTTGGGTTTTGACCAAAGTTAAGGGAGTTTTGGTTATGGTCCTTAATAAAACTGTTTGTAACGAGCTGTATGTACAATTTAGAAATCAAGGTGTAGTTTTTTGTTTAGATTTTTATATCTTTGTTATCACTAATGTTATATTTTGTTGACTTTCAAGTTTTTGCACTGGATAAATAGGTTAAGATATTTCAGTGTTTTGTTAGGTTTTATTTTTGGGGTTTTTGTTTGTGGTTATATATAGGTGATGAGTGCTTATGTTTCTTCCAGGGTTTTTTGGCCTTATTAAACCTTTGAATTTGTGCTCATCTTTAAAAAAAATTTTGTTTGTTGATCATGTATATGAGAATCATATGCATAGTGTTCATTTAAATAAGAATTAAAAAAAAAATGTTGGGGGGGGTAGGTGACTTAATTTGCTAATCACTGTAGGTAATAATGTTTTTGTATCATGAGAGATGTCTGGTGTGTAATGTGTGAGGTTGTATTTCCACAGTAATGTACGGTGAGGTTATTCTGAGTTAGGGACATTTGGGATACTTGTGACTTCAGTAATTTTCGTGTACAGTTTCATAGTTTTTCCTACGTGACATATTAACGCTTATTGTAGGTTTAACGTTACTATTTTGTTTATGTTAATGTAATGCATATTGTCATGTTTTGAATGCTGTATTGTATAAAACTTGTGTATTAGTTGTATTGAGTTAGTTTGTATTGACACAATGTTGAATTGTCCGGTGTGTATTTTGACTATGTAAATTTATTTTACTGTGGAAGAGTCGTTTTGTGCACTTTTAATTATGTTCATGTACTGTAATGTTTAAAAAAAAAAAAACTCCATGAACATTGGAAGGGGTACTTATAACCAGAATAATATAAGCAGTCAATGTTCATTTGACAGATTTAAGAGCAGCTATCATGAATTTCATCAAAGACATATTCTTGACGCCTTATACAACATATATCAAGCTTACCGTGAAGTATGCAACATAAACATGGAAGCCATACTTGATAAAGCAAAATAAGAAGGAGAAACAAGTACACAGATACGCTCAAGGCTATTTCCAGAATTAAAGGAAGGAGCTACGAAGAGCTGAAGAAAATGAGCATGACGAAATAGCAGAGAAGAACCAGGGAAGATATTTAAAATACAGAAATATGTTGCGTAAGCATAAAGATTGTATTAGATACCAGAAACAGGTGCAAGATGGGACACTTAGAAGGTAAAGGCAGAGGCAAGTCGCACAATTGACAAGAAGTATGTTTTCAGCCTCAGGTTGATCAGGAAGTGATTTGACCTTGAGGAAGAAGCAGATGAAGCAGACTTCAATAGTGTGACAAGGCAAAAGAAAGTGAATCTGGCAAGAGGCAAGTTAAGAGGGAGGACCAGGAGATGAGACTCGAACATTACATCTATATACTGTATACAGTTGGTGTCAACACATACAACCATACAAACAGAGATTGTTCGAATCATTTATCTATTTAAACATAACAAATGTTCACTTTATAATTATTACATTAATATTCAGAATAGCCAGTGATAAGAAATAATTACTTTTCAGTGGATATTTTCTGACCCGTCCCCCTGATAACTAAGTCACTTCTTCTAAGTTAGTTTAAATGACAAAAACCTTGGGAAGCAAACATAAACCAGCAGCCACTGCTGATGGATAAACCAGTACAGTCAGATTACTACTGTATAAGAAACCCATTTGTCAATATTAAATGATGTCTGTGATTTTAAGGAAGTGCTGGAGAAGGAGCACCAACTGAACACGACTGATGTAAAACATTTTAAGGAAGTGCTGGAGAAGGAGCACCAACTGAACACGACTGATGTAAAACATTTTAAGGAAGTGCTGGAGAAGGAGCACCAACTGAACATGACTGATGTAAAACATTTTAAGGAAGTGCTGGAGAAGGAGCACCAACTGGACACGACTGATGTAAAACATTTTAAGGAAGTGCTGGAGAAGGAGCACCAACTGAACACGACTGGTGTAAAACATTTTAAGGAAGAGCTGGAGAAGAAGCACCAACTGAACATGACTGATGTAAAACATTTTAAGGAAGTGCTGAAGGAGCACCAACTGAACACGACTGATGTAAAACATTCACATCACAACTGTTCAAAACTCCATCAATAGTCATCCAGTTGATTATTTTAGTAACAATGTCATGATGACTGTGGTTACAAGGATGGACTGAATATAGTCACTCAGGTATTGTTGTACTGTAACTCAGGTGTTGCGTTACAGACACTCAGATATTGTGGAACTGTCACTCAGATGTTGTGGGACTGTCACTCAGATGTAGTGGAACTGTCACTCAGGTGTTGTGGTGCTGTCACTCAGGTTTTGTGGGACTGTCACTCAGGTGTTGTGGTACTGTCACTCAGGTGTTGTGGTGCTGTCACTCAGGTTTTGTGGGACTGTCACTCAGGTGTTGTGGTACTGTCACTCAGGTGTTGTGGTACTGTCACTCATGTGTTGTGGTACTATCACTCAGGTGTTGTGGTACTGTCACTCAGGTGTTGTGGCACTGTCACTCAGGTGTTGTGGTACTGTCACTCAGGTGTTGTGGAACAGTCATTCAGGTGTTGTGGTACTGTGTTATGCAAAAATGTGGGATATCTGGGGGCTTGAGCCTGGTCTAAGGGCAAAGGTAAAAGTTACACACATACTAGCCCAAACCGGCCACCCAGGGCTATCCCAGACAAAACAGAAACCGCTAAACTGGTATGTGTACTTAATAAAGGGGTTGGGTAGCAAGACGGTTAGGCAAAAAATCCCAATTAGGAAAATATATCTATTTAGTCAAAATAACTTAACATAACAGAAAAACCTTAATCCTAAACGCCCAAATGAGGGTACACAAACAGCAGCTGGCTGGAGGTCCAGCCACCAACCACTATGCCTCGTCAGCGCCAGGCCCACACTACGCCCAACCTCATTTCTTATTTCCTCACTCCTCCCACAGCACCCTGACCATGTCAGAGCCTGGGTGAACATACAGGTAAGCCATATGAGAGCCTATGGCTTAAGTTGGATAAACAAAATGAGTGCACAACTACAAACTTATCTTAAATACACAGCATCTCCGACGCCAGCCTCTACACACCATGCTAACGTCACGTGACTCCCCCAAACCACGCTTACTCCGCCTACCCAAACATCCTTGGAAAATAAATCATTAACAGAATTTCTTTATAATTACAGTTAGAGTACTTTACAGTATCCCCAAATGCACATTATCAATTATAAAGTTATTCTTTACAACTATAATATTCATACTATTATGGCACACTTCTCTACAATATGCACATTACGATGTCATGCAGAACCCTGCATAACACCCCCACCCCCAGACCATAGGTCTCACTCTGCTAGCGGGGTCCCTACGGACACCGCTAGGCAAAAAGAAAAAAAAAAAAATAAGCCCCACATTAAGGTCTTAGGCATCAGCCAAAATGATAACTGGGGAATGACCACCATACAATCATGGTCTTTTGGTACTACAAATATGCAATATTAACAAACTGAGGTACTAGACTGCAGACATATGAAACTCGCCGAACATAAAAGTGATCAAGTTCTATGCCCAACGAGTTCAGTCACACTCTTAGACAGCTGTTTTAGGAATAGGCACCATTACAACACAGCGCTGGCCAGGCGCTGGCGTTGATGCATTTTACCTAAATTACATCAAGCAAACTTATAAACGAGCAAGTTAACTTTGCACAAAAGTGCCCCTGAGGAATGCCGTTTTATGAAGTAACACCAAAGTTCAGTATGTTGCAAGGCAGACCAAACTGTAGGAGCCACCAAAAAAATCTTTTAAACAGTAAGTACATTTTCCAGGAGTTCAAAGAAAAGAAAAACAGATGTTACATGTTAAATTCTGCTGAGAAAACAACATCACATTATCACTCCCATCTCACAGCAATCTTTAGTAAACAAAACTGGTTCCCCATGACACACCTCTGCGAGAATCAGGACAGCACAGGAGAGGGGAAAATATCAGGCCCCCAAAAACAACAGGTGGATAGGCATATTAATCTTGTTGGTGGGACTGCGGCCGTAAAACCCTGGAGTCATCACTGAAGACCCCCAAAAGGTGGACCTCCCAGGCCGTCACCTACATGTCATTCCAAGGACCCTGGAGTCACCCCAGCCGTGATCCAAAAAGGAAAAATTGAAAAAGAATCCTGGAGAACCAAAACACCTCGGATCAAAAGACATGACCCAAACAGTGGAGGGCATCACTGCCAGCCCCACAATTCACTAAAACGTTAGGTCCAACAGTCCCTATACCAACATAAAACAGAGGCGAGGCATTCCAGCCAACACCTAAAAAACGTAGCATACCTTACCTAGGCTTGGCACTTGATATGACTACCCCCTAAATACACACACACTAGGGAATCCTGATACCTCCAGCTCCAGCTCAACCTGCCCTTCTCCTTTGGGTGGTCCAGGGTTCCATCTACTCGTCTACCGCAAATCGCTGCAAAATAAGAATAGATAAGTGATCTATACACTACATCGTGCACTTTAAACACAAGACAAGGTATTAGCAACCACATTCTCCACTCCCTTCACATAATGAATCACAAGATTAAGAAGTTGGAGAAACAAGGCCCACCTTGTAAGTCTCTGATTGTGGTGCCTCATTAAGTGAAGGAAACGTAAAGGAATATGGTCACTATACACAGTTATAGGGTGAACTGATGATGATATATACACTTCAAAATGTTGCACTGCCAACACTAAAGCAAGAGCCTCCTTTTCTATGGAGTTATAACTTCTTTGGTGTCTGTTACTTTTTGCTGAGAAGCAGCCGAGTGGCATTACTTCTCCTGCTCTACCCTGCAACAAGACTGACCCAACCTCTGTATCATTTTGCAAAACCCTGGGTGGGTAACTCAGGAATACACACAAAAGATCTTGAGGGTTAATGGCATACAAAAGGTACATCTTCTGCAATACCTACAGGTAGGTACCCAGACTGGTACGCAGACTCTACCCATAACCTGTGCACTGGAGTCCTGACAGGGACTCCAGTTATCCCTTTAAGAAAAATGTCCAATCCGGTGTATGTGTCATCCGACACTGGCAATACACCCCTGCGAAGCAAGGTGTATGTGCTACAAGTGTCCCTTAAAGACATAACACCCGTGACCCTACCTTCATTTTGGTGTAAGGCCACAGTAGACTTACTTGAATAGACCTTCATCCGAGGGTCTAAGACAGCTGGTCTTCTTTGGATACCTTGGGGCAAGACTGCAATGCAAGCCACATCATGTGTAATCGGTGTATTTACTGAAGAAGCATCTGCCGCAGCCTGGTCCCTAAGCATCTTTCGACAATATGCCTGCAGGTGGCCCTGTTTATTGCAATATGTACAGTGATAAGGTTTAAAGGCCCCCTGCCCATTTGACCTAGGTTGGATCCCTTGGTTCTGGGGAACTCGGCTCGTCCCACCTGTTCCTTGTAGTCCTGGACCTGTGACAGCTGACTTAAAACCTCCTCGAGTGGGCATTGGAAAATTAGGGTTATTAAAACTCTTGTGGTTACTAGGCTGATAAATGGGTGGCTTAAACATCTGCAATTTCTTATTCCTATTGGTGGGTGGAGAAAGCTTACCATTATTAGTATGTGGGGTGTGGTAACTACTACCAATTTTTTGGTTAGCTAAAAATCTGTCACCCAGCTCTAAAGCATTTTTAAAATCATCAAGATCCTTCTCCTCATGATATGCCTTAAGGTCAGAAGGAACATTTCCCGAAAGATCCTCTAACAAAATTAAGGTAATTACACTTTCATAATTGCCTACCACCCACTTTGAGCGACACCACCTATTTAGAAGTGACATCTTCTCCTTACCATATTCCACCAAAGACTGCCCTGACTGAAACTTTAGTCCTCCGAATTTCTGCCGGTACCTTTCCGGCAACATTTGATAAGCCAGTAAAACTACCTCTTTTAGCTTATAATAATCAGAAAAGGCAGATCCTTCTAAAGAACTAATAGCCTGTAACCCTTTACCAACTAATTGGGTTCTTGCTAATGTCACCCATTCCTTTTCCGGCCTAACTTGGGATTTGGCCGTATTTTCAAATAACAGAAAAAACTGGTCTGGGTCTTTCTCTAGAAATTTGGGCACAAATTTTATGGCTTTATCCAAATGAAAAACATGTACCCTTGTGTCTGTCTCGGTGAGAAGCAAGCTGCCTCTCTTTAGCTCTTTTTTGAGCCCTAAGCTCCTCTAAGGCTCTCGGGTTCCTGGATTTTTGTGGCTCAACCCTTAACCGTTCCTTTCTTCTGCAACTAGGGCAAATTTTCTTTTTGAAAAATTACTACCCTTATCAGGCCCCTACGGGGGTTTGTAAATGCCCCTTCCAAATGCATTTATCCTCAGAATTTTCACCAGTGTCACCTTTTGGGAAAAATAATACACCAAATCTTACTACCGCCCCGAACTTACTGATATAAAAAATAATAAAGCACACGCAAGGTAATATACTGAAGATATTTTAAAAAAGGGAGTTGTCAGTACTCCCTAAAATTTAAAACAGGATTGCACACAGAAAGAAAACCCTGGCAAAAAAAAAATAAGAGCTACTGCACCGAAAATAAAATTTTCCCAAAATTTAGGTGAAAAACCCCCCCTATAAATCAGCTTTGTACCTGCAAGGGTAAATTATGCACAAATATCAAAAATTTTAATAACACCCTTTTAAAAATCAACAATATCGCTCAAAAAGGGAAATTTATTAGTATTATAATAAAAACACCCTAAAACCGCAATATTATACAGAAGGTAAATTATTCTGGGGTATTAATTAATAATAACCCCTAAAAACACAATGTTGCACAAAAATAATTATTCACAGGGTATTAATTAATAAAAAAACCCAAAAATAGCAATGTTGCACAAAAAGAAAAATTTTAATAAAGGGGTATTAAATTAAAAATAAACCCTAAAAACCACAAATTACAAACAAAAGTAAATTTTCAGAGGGTATTAAAAATAAAAACACCCAAAAAAACAAATGTTGCACCAAAAGAAAATTTATTCAGGGATTATTAAAAATAAACCCTAAAAAACCAGCAATGTTCACAAAAAAAATATTCACAGGTATTAATTTAATAAAAACACCCAAAAAACAGAAATATTAAAAACAAAGGTAAATTATTTTTTAGTGGATGTTAAGTAAATGCTTCCTCTGACCAACCCAGTAAGAATGATTATTGACTTTCCCCAGGTTGAAAAATTGAATTACCCAAAAATTTTTGATAATTCTCCATATACAGGCCCCAGTTATGCAAAAATGTGGGAAGCTGGGGGCTTGATGAAAAGGGAAAAAAGCCCCAACTGTCGACTTTTTGGGTTATCCTGGGTTCTCTTACATATTTGCTATGTATAATTCCATGTAAACTGTTTTGTATTACCTGAAAAACTTACTTACTTATTATTACTTAAGAAAAATTTACACACATACTACCCAAACCGGACACCCAGGGCTATCCCAAAAAAACGAAACGCTAAACGGTATGTGTACAAAAGGGGGTTTTGGGTAACAAGGGGTTGGCAAAAATCCAATTTGGAAAATTATCTATTTAGTCACCATAAACTAACAAAAACAGAAAAACCCTTTAATCCTAAACGCCCAAATGAGGGACACAAACAACCCGGCTTGGGGTCCAGCCCCAACCACTATGCCTCGTCAGCGCCGGGCCCCACACACTCCCAACCTCTTTTCTTATTTCTTCACTCCCCCCACAGCACCCGACCAGGTCGAGCATGGGTGAACAACAGGTAAGCCATGAGAGGCCTATGGCTTGAGTTGGATAAAAAAATGAGGCACAACTAAAATTATCTTAAATACACAGCTTCAACGCCAGCCCTAACACCATGCTAATTCACTTGACTCCCCCTAACCAGCTTACTCCGCGTACCCAACACCTTGGAAATAATCATTAACAAATTTCTTTATAATTCAGTTTAGAGAACTTTACAGTACCCCCAAAAAACCCCATTACAATTAAAAAATTTTCTTTCAAATAATATTCTACTATTATGGCACACTTCCCCCCCATATGACATTTACGAGTCATGCAGAACTTGCATAACATATGTCACTCAGATTTTGTGGTACTGTCACTCGGGTGTTGGGGCCTTCACTCGGGTGTTGTGGTACTGTCAGTCAGGTGTTGTGGTACTGTCTCTCGGGGTTTTGTGGTACAGTCACTCAGGTGTTCTGGACTGTCACCAGGTGTTGTGGCACTGTCACTCTTGTTTTGGTACTGTCACTCGGGGTTTTGGGGTACTGTCCTCAGTGTTGTGGTACTGCATTCGGTGTTGTGGTATAGTCACCTTGGTGTTCGGGGTTCTGCACTCAGGGTTGTGGCACTGTCCTCAGGTTTTTGTGTACTGTCCTAAAGGGTTTTTGTGCATTGTCACCAGATGTTGTGGACTGTACCGGTTTTGTGGTACTGTCACTCAGGTAATGGGTACTGTCGCTCAGGTGTTGTGGTACTGTCACCATTTTGGGGTACTGTCACTCAGGTGTTGTGGTGCTGTCATCGGGTGTTTGGTACTGTCACTCAGGTGTTGGGGTATTTGTCACTCAGGTTTGTGGTCTGTCAAAGGTTTTTTGGTTACTGTCACCAGGTTTGGGGTACTCACTAGGTGTTGGGGTACGTCACTCAGGGTTGTGGACTATCACTCAGGTTTGTTAACGTCACTCAGGTCTTGGGGTACTGTCCTCGGTGTTGGGGGTACTATCCTCGGGTGTTGTGGTACTATCACCGGGGTTTTGTGGTACTGCACTGGGTGTTGTGGTACGTCATCGGGTGTTGTGGACTGTACTCAGGGGGTTTTTTGGTACTGTTACCGGGTGTTGTGGTACTGACTCAGGTTTGGGGGTACTATCACTCAGGGTTGTGGTACGTCACTCAGGTCTTGTGGTACTGACCAGGTGTTGTGGTACTATCACTCAGGTGTTTGGTACTACTAAGTTTGGGTATGTCACTCAGGTTTTGTGGTATATCATTCCTGGATTAAAACATTATAATTAGCTTTGGTTTGTCACTATAATATTGTTCCAATATTTTCAAAAAATTTTTACCCATTTTTATTGTCGGTTTTTTATTGTAAATTTAAGAGTTTATGAAAATGTTTTAACAAAATCAAAATTTAGTCGATATTACGTTGCACAATATTGCTAATAAAACATTACAATTATAAGTTTACAATATAAACAGAGTTATGTTATGTCTACAGTGGCATTTATTCGGATACTTAATACGGAAAAGGGGTGTCGACTTGTTCCGGGACCCAACATAAAAGCGAGTGCTGTATATGACGCATCCGTGTCCACCCAGCTATGTCGTCATGAATTTTGTGGGAAAGTTAAGCAGGTGGGTATGATTAGCCTTGGGGTTGTTTTAAAGGGTAATGCGTTGGGGGTATTACCGGGGGAGGTTTTAAAAGGAAGTGCGTGGATGGTAATTATTTCATTGTCCTCATCGCCCGGGGCCTTGGCCTACGACAAACGCTCCTCAGTTGCGACTGCAGGGGTGTGGTGGTGCTTTCCCGCTTTGCCGTCAAACCAGGAGAATCCATCAGTCAACATGGGTTTAGTCATAGACTCGGATCAACACTGTCGGCTTTGAGCTTCCTGAGGGGCAAAACCCAGTTTCAGCCCAAGTATTACTATCAAAATCATCAAGAGACGTAGGGGCATAGGATGGAGAGTTGTCGAAGTAGCCAAAAACAAGACATAAAATTTTTGTGAAATGCTTTCACAAGGTCTATAAATCGTTGGTAAAACCGTTTTCGGGACGTAAGCTTAAGCAACACCAGCTTTTTCATTGAGAAGTTTGATGTTTCCAAGCTTACACATCATCAAATGCTAAGCCCCTTTGAGGCGATGGAAGAATCAGAAGAGTTTTTGAGGAATAGGGAAATTGTTAATTTGGCCCAGCAGGTACGGGGGAGGGTCCTATCCGCTGCCAAAGGGCATTTTTAACCTAAAAAATGACATTTGCGACACCTCAAACCTTTAACTGTACCTACAGGAATTCGGCACAGGTCATGGTTTCGTCACCGGGCAAAGAGACATGCGACATGTGGGAATGTACACAAAGCGGGGCGGGGGGAAGCGGCAACGACTCCTGGCCAGGGGCGGAGTCATCCATTCACACTGGAGGGAGCATAATGATCAACGATGTAAGGGGGGCGTGGTCGTTTTGGGAGCGAATAGGGGAGGGGGCGCAAAAGGGGGGGGGAAGGGTGAGGCCCTTGACCATTTTGCCGGGTCCAAGACACTTCCCCAGGGGATGGAGACGAGCAAAAGGGAGGAGGAATGTTGGGAAATTGGGGAAAAATAAGCTGAGGTGCTGAAGCCCTTTGTCACCGCCTGGGGAGGGGCTGCCCCAAAAAGTGGTAAAGGGACGATTTGACGGTACGGTGCATAACGACAGGAGAACTATCCGGACGAGGGGAGGACCGTGACTGAGGTGTCCCCGGGATCCTAGGGGATCGATTGTCACAAAAAGAGGGCCCGCTGCGTGGTTGGGGATAAAGTCCTAATGCCACCAGCGGCCTGGGGAAACAAATATGGGCAGAAGGTAAGGGAGTGGTGGCCCCGAAGGGGGCACCGAAAGAAGGGGGGGGAGAGGGAAGTTGAAGGTGACAAGTGGGGGCCCCTAATTTTTGTTTCCCATCGGAAGTGTGAAAAGAGGAGGCGGGGTTGGGAAAATTTTAAAAGCCCCGGTTATGGGAAATAAACGTTTTAAGAATTGGACCTTATGCAACTCATGGGAATCTTTATTGAAAAAAAATCTTTCCCCCCCCGAAAAAAACGGGGGGGGGGGGGGGGGGCCCCAACCAAAAAGTGTTTATCCCCTATTTTAAAGCAGAAGGGAAAGGGAATTTGAGGTATCAAACCCGTCACTGGGGGCGATGTGTAAATAAACTCCAAAGTTTGGGGAAACTTAGGCCAAAAATTTTATTTATTCGACAGATTTAGTGGAAAAAAACAAGGAAGGGGGAAATCAAACCCGGTTTTTGGGGAACCTTTTCCACCAAAATGTTTTTAGTCCTACAAAAAAAGGGGGTTGGGGAAAATTTTATTTTGTCCCCAAAACCAGGATGTTTTGGGTTCGCCCCAATTGAAATGGTTAAGGGCCGAAATGGAATTGAGAACAATGAACCAAGGACTTTAATGGACCTGCCAACAGTGTTTTTCAAAATTTTTAAAAAGAATTTGGGTTAAAAGTTGAGAACCCCCCTCTGAAGTTGGATCAATAAAATTGTAGTTTAGGTGCAAAATGCAAAAATAGTAAATGAGGAAAAAAGAAGGTAAAAAAGCCTGCATATCTTTTTATTAAATTGGGCAAAAATAAAGGAAAAACTTGCTTTATGCTCCTTTTCTACTGGTCGGGTTTGGGATGGGGTTCATCACTATTGGGGTTTTTGTTTTAAACCCCAAATCGATCCCTAAAAACGGACATATTTACTGACTTTGTTTTTATTAAAACTATCCCACGCAGCTACTCCCCCAAACAGTAACAGTTAAAACGTTACTTTTAAAATTTTTTGCGCATTTTCAAATATCTGTTGCTATTTTCAAACACAAAACTTTTAAGGTAACGAAATACGCCCCTCCCCCGAAAGCTTGAACCTTTTGATTCACAGACCACCCACGCCCAAGGGTGACATGCCCCGATCAATTTCCCCAAATGGACACGTATGATTTCTGTATGAAGGGGGGGGGATGTTGAATGTTATCTCTTTTCGTGACTTCGTCTTCCATCTCACCTGAAAAAAGTATTTCTTTAAAAAATTATTTTTCTATATATTTTTTTTTAATTAATTTATATATTTTTCGAGAGCCGTGAAGTGTCATCGCGAGCGCAGCCCGCGAGCCCGGGAATGAATACCATGGGTTAAGGGGTTGTTATGGGCACGAGCTGTGGGGGGAACATCCTAAGGGTGCAATTTTCAAGGTCAAGGGGAGATGGGGATTTCAAAAAGAGAAGTTTAAGTGGTAAGGGTGCAGGGGAGGGGTAAAAGAGGGGCTTTTGGGGAGACAACCCTCAGCGGGGTGTTGCGACACAAAAACAAAGACAAGGTAAAAGCATTCTGAGGTTAGAGGGACATAGATGGCGGGAGGGTTATAGGGAGGGGCGGGGAAACAGCTACGAAAGGAATGGAAAGGAATGCGTGAGATGGAAAATGGTACAAGGTATTGGACAAGTGGGGGGGGTGGGGGGAAGGGCTTTAGAAAGGTGTGTGTTATGTGACTGTAATTTAGGGGTATGATGGAAGGCTTTTAAAGGGATAAAAACAAAGAGGGAAAAAGGTTGGGTTTTAAGGGGGAAAGAGGAAGGGCAAAGCCCCGGAATGACGGTCTCCCTGCTGAATTTTATCTACAACATTGGGAGGTTTTTAGTTAAATTTTAAAACAGATAAAGGGAAGGGTGTGATAGGGAAAGCAACAACACAATTTTATTTGGTCCCCCAAGGGAAGGGGCAGCACACCCTCAAAGATACCGGCCCTACGCGTTTTGTGCAATTATAAATTGTTTCTAAAGTCTTTGGGAAAATCGGTTTAAATATGTGGTAGGAAGGGGGTTTCGAAAAGCGTATGGATTTCCCGGAAGGGCATGATTGAAGGGCATGGAAACTGAGAAGTTTTTTGAGTCAAAAAGGGGGGGGGGGGGGGAGGGCGCGTTGTGGTTTTTGAGTGGCAGGGGGCCTATGACAAATGGAAAAAGGGGGGCATTGGGGGCTATACTTGGGGGGCAAGGTTATGGGGGAAAAAATTAATTGGGAGCCACATTGTATAAAGGACTAAGAAGGGAAAAGATTAAGGGTGCTTGGGGGAGGGGATTGTAATGGGGGGGAATAGGCAGGGGTGCCCTTGTCACAAATATTGCTTGCACATTCGGACCCCCTTTATAGAATGGTTTAACGTTGTGATGTAAAACGAGTGGGGGTGAAAAGAGGGAGGGGAAAATGTGGCCTGGAAAAATAGGATATGTAGACGATACACAGCCCGGTTGGGAAGGGGTGGGTTGGGTTTTTGGGGTGATGTTGTGCAATTTTTTTGGAATGCAACAGGGATCAGGAAATAGGACAAACAAAGGCAGGGGGTTTTGGGGATTGGGTGGATTATGGAGAGTAACATTGTAGGAAACAAAGGTTTTTTTTAAAAAATTTGTGGTATCATCATTAAAAAGACTTGGCGCTGCTCGAGAGGAAAACTTTAAAAAGGTTGATGGAAAGGATCCCGGGGGACGGGTGCACTGGGGAAATCTCACTAAAACCCCGTGCAAAGGTGATTGTAATAAATGATTAATTTTTATATAAAGGGTTTTGGGATAGCAACCAGTTTCCAATAACAGGGGCGGCGATTTTGGGAATTTTGAGACGGGGGTTTTAACTTTTTGTGGGGTTCAAAGTGCGATGCTGAGGAGAGGGTTGTAATTTACCTGTGCCCCATGGTGGGTTGGGGGGGATGATTTTAGAAGGAGGGTTAAATGTGTTTTCTTAAATGGGAGGTTTTCGCGAAGGGAATATGGGGGTGGAGCGAAAAAAGTACAGATAGGGTTGGGGAAGTTGTATGGTGGTGTGGGGTTGAGGGAAATTTTAAACTGTTTTTCTTTTTATGTTGGTTGAGAACCCCGGAAAAAAGAATAGGGTTTTGTGAAATTGCTTGCAGGGAGGATTGTTGTAAACCGTTAGGATTGCTCCCCCTGTAGGCTGGAAGGATTTTGGGAAGTTTAGCAAAAGAAGTTAAAGCCTAGGGTGAGGGGGTAACGTATGTTTTCTCATGGCAATACCGTCGGGGGAGGTATAAAAACCAGAAGGGTTATTTTGGGCGGGAGCTCAAAACTTTGGGGGGGGGTGAGACAGCGTTCCATGCAGTAACTTTTGTGAGGGAATGGAGGGTTTGGTATTGGGTTGGTGGTGGTACAGGGGGTGGGGGGGCCCAGGGTGCGGTTCTGCGTGCACAAGCCTAGATGTGAAGGGGTTTAACGAGAGTGCACAAGAGCTTTTTATTATATAATCGTGGGGATGAGGGGAGGTTGGTTTGTGAGGTGCGAAGGCGGGTACTCGGTAACGGTTTATCTAAATTTTGTCGTAACGAGAACGAGGGGGGGAGGTGGGCGAAGGATTTTCGGAAGGTTAAGAATGTTAACGTTGGGTTTCTCATAAACTGCGACTTGGGGTGGTAAGGGGGGGGTTTGGGGATTACTATGAGAAAAGGAAATTCAGGGGGCAAAGTGGAGTCCCTCCTGGGGGGGGGTTAGAGTGAGTGTATTGGGTATAGAAGGGGTAGAGTGTGGATAAGTGTTGTACATGCAAATGGGTACAGAAACAAAGGTATGAAATCAAGTAATTTTTAGCAACGTATGGAGAATTCTGGTTTGATGTTCAGGTCATCATGACCTTCTTAATAATTTTAAAAATGAATGGGTTAAGATTATAGGGGTAAGACTTTCAGGGGCTTTTTTGGGCTATGTGATTGTAGTTTTTAACCTTTATTGGGGATATTTTATGTGCATAATTTTGTTCCAATTAGAGGTTAATTTTTTTTTGTTTTGTGTTTTTTTTGGAGTTTAGTGATGTACGACTTTTATTTTAGCATTAAATTATGTTCCCCGTTGATGAGGGCTGGAAGGCTAATTCCTCCATAAAATTGTACTGACCATTTAAAAAATTTTGTAAGGGGAAGTATGATGTTTTTAGAGAAGTTCCTTATCTGGGGTTAGTTGGGAAGAGTACATACTTGTGTTTAAGGAATTATGATGAGTCCTCTTTTTATGACTATATAAGGTTGTGATTAAAAATTTTTTTTTTTAGTGAAACTTGCTATTGAATTTACTTGTACAGTAATATTATGAACCTTATTTTTATAAAAAAAAAATAATATATAATATATATAAAATATATATATATAAAAATTTTAAATATAATATATAATATTTTAAATATATTATATATATTTATTTTATGTATAATATATATATATATATATATTCAAAAAGATAACAAACAGTGATTTCAGAATAGCAAAACAACCCTCTGAAAGAAAAAAGAAATTTCCAAACGCTTTCGTGATACCACATTATCAAGGACTTTCATAGTTCCTTGATAATGGAGAGTCACGAAAACGCTTGGAATTTCTCTATTCTTTTAGGTGGTTTTTTTCATAATAATAAAAATAATTTATATATAATATATAAATTTTTATATAATATATATATATATAAAAATATATATAAATATATAAATATATATATATATATACCCAAACTTGGTTTGAATGGGTGTTTTTTACTTAATATTTTTTACCCGGGACTGAGTGTTATCTGACTTAGTCACGTAGGTTTATCGTGAAATACGGTCAAGTTAACCCATTCTTTTTAATGTTATTTTGTGTGTATCGCGTTTTGAGGTGTTAAGTTGTTTTTATTTATGAAATGTGTTAAGGCGGTTTATGTTAGGATAAACACCTTTCTTATTTTGTTTGGAATATTGTGGTTGTCCTTCACGCATTACCCTGACAACTGCGGTTTTGTCTCTTAACTTTATATAATGTGATCATCCTGTGGACGAGGCTGATTAATGTTAAGTATAAGTGGAGGCTTAAGATTATCATTTTTTTTTCAATGACTAAAGAGGGATTGTAGTGAGGAACGTATGAATGTTTTTAGGCAATTTTCTTGTATAGGTTGTTAGTTGTGGAAGATCATGTGCTTGTTTTAATGAGATTATGATGTAGGTTATTCCTCTTATTGACTAATGTGAAGGTTGTGAACCTTTGTCATATGGAAGTTATATTATGTTAACTGTATAAACCTAAAAGGTTTAGCTTCAATGGATGTTTATATAATTTCATTTATATTTGGCCCTGTTACTGTGTCACCTGTAAGTTATGTTTGCTAAGGTTTATAATGAAGTTAGGGGTCGGATCACCTTTTTTATTTTTTGTTATTGTTAAGTCTGTTATATAGTAATATTTGTGAGTGTATATGTGTGACCTCTTTTGTGTCAGTTACAATGTGTAGTTATATTTTGTGTCAGTTACAATGTGTAGTTATATTTTGTGTCAGTTACAATGTGTAGTTATATTTTGTGTCAGTTACAATGTGTAGTTATATTTTGTGTCAGTTACAATGTGTTGTTATATTTTGTGTCAGTTACAATGTGTAGTTATATTTTGTGTCAGTTACAATGTTGTAGTTATATTTTGTGTCAGTTACAATGTGTTGTTTTATTTTGTGTCAGTTACAATGTGTAGTTATATTTTGTGTCAGTTACAATGTGTAGTTATATTTTGTGTCAGTTACAATGTGTTGTTATATTTTGTGTCAGTTACAATGTGTAGTTATATTTTGTGTCAGTTACAATGTGTAGTTATATTTTGTGTCAGTTACAATGTGTAGTTATATTTGTCAGTGTTGTTGTGTAGGATTGAGCATCCTACTGTACTCATTTTTTTATCTTTTTATTTTATGTTAAGCTGTAAAGTTTTCTGAATAAAATATAAAAAAAAATTAGTTCTGGGGTGTTGCTGAGGTAATGAAGGTAGGTGGTGACTCAGCTCCTGTGATAGTGCTAAGGTTATGTAGGTAGGTGGTTAGGTTAAGTTAGGTTAGGTAAGGTTAGGTTAGGTTAGGTAAGGTAAGGTAAGGTTATGTTAGGTTAGGTTAGGTTAGGTTAGGTTAGGTTAGGTTAGGTAAGGTTAGGTTAGGTGAGGTGAGGTTAGGTTAGGTTAGGTTAGGTTAGGTTAGGTTAGGTTAGGTTAGGTAAGGTTAGGTTAGGTTAGGTTAGGTTAGGTAAGGTTTGTCAGGAAACAAGACTAGTGTTTCCTGACGCGGGTCTTAGTCAGATGATGACCCGCCTTTGGAGCTTTTGGCCATCTGACCGAGGCCTTCCGCTGGCTTACCGGTCCACGGGTAATTAGCTGTAGTGGTAACGTTAAGAGAAGGCAGGTGGGTGCTGAATCAGCGTTGGTGGAGTAACTTCAGATGTTGTAGCAAATGAAGCGAAATGATACAAATTCAGTTCAGAGACACAGTGGACTTTACGTCACAAACTGATCTGTCTGTGACTTGTGTGAATATATATGACTTTTCAATTTGGGATAGACTTGGATTATTGTATTACGAAAGTGTAGAAAATTTACTATAATTTTCCTATAATTAGTAATTGTATGTGAAGTGTTAACATAATGTAATGTAAATATTATTGGTAGTCACAAACTACCAAGCTACTTGTGATGAAGCGAGTGAGTGATTCCAACTGTGTGGTGGTGAGACGGGTGAGGAAGGTTGACTGCAGGTCTCGGCTCTTTATTTGACCCAAGGGGAGAGGTCATAAAAGGTAAACTGAATCGGTAGTAATGCCCGTGTAGCCGTCTTGAGAGGTAGTGTCGGCTCTCTCAAGGAATTTGGAAATCGGCCGAATCTTCCAGTGAAATCAACTAAAGTGTAATTATTATTATTATAATCAAAAAGAAGCGCTAAGCCACAAGGGCTATACAGCCCAAACTAAAGTGTAAAAGAAACGGTGTCATCAGAAATTGATGACGTTAACAGCACACGTAATGTACACATTACACCTCCCAGTGTATTAATTCACATTACAGGTATGGTAATTTATGTGTGATAAATGGTTTTGAAAACCGAGAAGTTGAAGAATTAAAATACTTATGTAACATATGGGAATCTTTATCGAAGAAACGTTTCGCCACACAGTGGCTTCATCAGTCTTATACAAAGCAGGAATGTATAAGGAGAAGAGGAGTGTGGGGTAATCAATCCCTCAGCCTGGAGTCGATGTGTTCAGTCCATCAGTCTTGTAGAAACTACATTATTATTATAATAAAAAAGAAGTGCTAAACCACAAGGGCTATACAGCTGTAGAAAGTACAGCACAGGGCCGTAGCAGTGACTTATATACTGTAGTCAGGTGAGACGAAGCAGGAGAAGGCGGGGTCATAGTGGTACCATCCTCTAGTCTAAGTACGTCCTCGTCCAAAGATTGGACTTTATTTCCCTCTTGAGTTTTTCACACAAATCCTTTTTCCTTCGTAATTGTCCCTTGCTCTGAGTGTCTCCAATCTTATTGTTACGAATTTATGGCATGTTGCCAGTGTGAGGGAAAAGCGGGTAATAAGTTGGGGTTATGGTCGTTTAGACTCGCAGGAACCATTAGAGTGTCACTGCTCGCACTACCATCTAGCGGGCTGATGCTGATCTCCAGTTCCTGGGATTTATTTACTTATTTATTTTATTTATTTATTAATTTGAACATGGTAGAGAGAAGTACAAAGGAATACAGTTATTAAAGTGCAACATGCCAAAGTCCCTTGTATACAGAGCATTATGGGCAGGCTTAAAATTAACTTAAGATTAACTAAGCAATGATATATTCAGTGGTAAAAACATTATTGTAAACAGATAACAATTAAGCACAAATGAGTATTACAAAGACAGGTCATATGGTCATTTACTGTGTTGCTGAGCATTCAATAGAATGGAGTATTCTGTTAGGTAATGTAATCAAAAAATAACGACGTTTGATTGGGTCACAGGTTAGACATTTATGAATACAACAATAAAGAAACATTAATGAAAATACAGTTTGAGATACAATTATTCAAGTATTTATTAGCTGTGTGTGAGTAAGTGATTTTGAGAAGAGACTTGAATTTAAAAAACAGTGTTTCTTTTATAATCACAGGTAATGAGGTTCCAGATTTTAGGCCTTTTATGTGCACTGAGTTTTTGCATAGCGTGAGGTGGACACGAGGAATATCAAAGAGTGATCTGTGCCTTGTGTTATGGTCATGTGTTCTGTTGAGGTTGGTAAGGAGACGTTTGAGGGGAGGGTTTATATCAAGGTAAGTGTTCTATGTGTAGTAGGTGCAGTAATAATATGGTTTGTTTGTATGGTGAGTAGGTTTAGAGTTTTGAATATTGGTGGAGTGTGCTGCCTGCAGTGGGAATTTATCATTCATCATTCTGACTGCAGCCTTTTGTTAGGTAATTAATGGTCTGAGATGGTTTATTGTTGTTGAGCCCCATGCACAAATTCCATAGGTGAGATAGGGGTAAATAAGCGAGTGATATAGGGTCAGGAGGGCTGACTGTGGAACATAGTTCCATATCTGGTAATATTAACCTTACCTGGTGTGGGTTGAAGTTTGGAGAACCACTTCACCTCCACTCTTCTCCTGATCAGGTAAGGTGATCTACCAGGAGTATTTCTGTTTATTGGTTCTGATATTCCTGGTTACCAGTAATGACACTGAAGTTGAATACCACCCTTTGTCATTCTTCAATGTTTTACTTGCCTATCTCTTGTGTAACCAGTGTTATTTTTTTTTGTCTGCTGTGCTGCTGGCCTTGTCAACCAGAGTAGACACTAGTAAACTGGAACAAGATCCCTGTCTACTGGACGTAGCGGGACATTACGACTGCTCTCTGAAATCTTCATTGTGGTGCTACCACCAGGTAGTGACAGGATTTTCCAGAACATGGGACGAACACTGCCACCCAGGACAACCTACACCATTTCTTCAAAACATCAGAAACCGTCCTGGGCATTAGATACTCCTGTCCCAACACCATACTGGAACTATAACGGGCAATTTTTATTTTTATTTAATTTTAATTAAAAGCCTTAGTAAATTATCTTCATTATTATTCCTAGAGTTGTTTATTTATTTATTTTTCCATTCTTTTTTTCAGGCGGACCGCGTTCCCCTGACAGCCAGACCTGTATTTGTTGGTCACGATTTTTCAAAAACTGCACGCATCTCGCCTTTCTGTTGTATTGTATTCTAAGTAGGTGTCGGCCATTTTAGACACACAAGTGTAGTCCCATGCTTTCCAGTGTAGAGGAGTGATTCCATCAGTGAGCTCTCTTCTTCCATTGGGGATGGTTACCTAAGCTTCCAATTCTGCTGGGCTGTGGCAAAGATTCAGTGGGTGATATCATTGATCTCTTTGTGTTTGGCAAAATATCCTTTCGACCTTTGACAGTGGAGTCTGTGGTATCCAAATTGACACAGATGTGCCTGTGTTTTATGAGAATAGGTGTCGATAAGTGAAGAGCTTCAATAATTCATATAGCCTGAGGGTCGATATGGAGCCTTCACGTCTGCTGTTTCTTTTTTTAAAGTGTTGTCGAACAATGTACATATGATTATCTCTATTTGGGTTGTCCCATTGTGACTGCTTGTGAACTCTGGGAGGAGCTGGCCTGCTTGAAGAGTCTGCAGAGATATCCTGCGACTGCTTTGAACTCTGGGAGGAGCTGGCCTGCTTGAAGAGTCTGCAGAGATATCCTGCGACTGACTGCTGTCATGTAGTTTGAGTCGGGAGTTCCCACAGCACATGTAACCTACTTAGAACATATCTGGTTTTGGAAGGCATTGTTCAGGAGAGCTAAAATTGAGAACTAAAATTTAAGAAGAAAGACTGGAAAATTATGGGGATTTTTTTTGGTGTGCAAGATTGAACATAAAGTTCTAGGGTGGAGAAAAATCAAAGTGTGAAATTTTGTTTTTAATGGAACGACTAGAGTATCTAGAATGTATTTCTGACTATGCTGGATGAGAGTGAATGGAGGAGAATTACATTTGAAATCTGACATGCTGTTGGAGTTTGAGATTCGTGATATATTAAAGGAAACAAGAGGTTCGGCATCTATAGCTCCCCACTAAACATAGACTTGACCAATTCAGTATTTAAATTTTAAACTTTGTGCCGATGAGAATATACGAAAATAATCGAATATCAGCATTTAATAGGTTTTCATTTACTTAAAGTAACTTTTTCCTCATGTTTTAATATCTCACTTGTTACAGCAATTACTACAACACAACTAAAACGAAATTTATAGTGAATTTATTAATATTCTTCATTGCTAACAAAACAAAACAAGGCAAATTTAATCATTTTTTAAATTCCAGAGTGTCATGACCTGGGTGAAGAACAGGGCTGCCAAATGGCAGCTGGAGTGACCACCATTTTTATACCCCAAAAAAATCTCTTATGACTGGGCTACAAGAACTGCGAAACCCTTTGGGACCTCCACAGTGTAAAAGAAAGTCTCCTGGATCTGTCCAGACTGAACACCACGAAATTCAACATAATGACTAAATATTTGTCACCTAAATACAAAATAACCTCCAAGATTTGGGGGACAAAGTAAACAAATAATACTATTTTTTTAATAATTTAAGTCTTACACACACACACACGGCTCGTAAAAAAACGATGGAAATTCGAAAAAAATGGAGGCATGGACGAGATTGGAAAAGGGACTACATATATGTACACTTCAGTCTGGGGAGCATAAGGTATTTTATTGCAGTGATTTTATAATCCGCCACAGAACTGCGGGAGGCCAAGAGAGGAATATGAAGAGAGCAAAAGAGCAATGGTGGTTTACCCGACGGTGTAAGGAAGCAAAAACTAAGTGCAATAGAGAATGGAAAAAGTACAGAAGGCATAGAACACATGAAAATAGGAAATTATTTGCAGAGCCAGGGAAAAAGTATGTACAGGTAAGGAGGGTGGGCCCAGCGACAGTAAAGAAAATAACATAACATCGAAAGTCAAGTCTGACCCGAAACTGTTGTATAGCCACATCAGGAGGAAGACAACAGCCAAAGACCAAGTGATCAGGGCTAGGACAGAAAGTGAGGAACTAACAAGAAACGATCAAGAGGTGTGTGAGGAGCTAAACTGGAGATTTAAGGAAGTTTTTACAGTAGAGACAGGAAGGGCTCTGGAAAGACAGCACTGAGGGGAACATCAACAGAGAATATACCAACAAGTGCTGGATGACATACGAATAACAGAGGAGGTGCAGAAGCTCTTAAGTGACCTTGATACCTCAAAGGCGATGGGATCAGACATCTCCCCGTGCGTCCTTAGAGAAGGAGCAGAGACACTGTGCGTGCCCTTAACCACATTCTTCAATACATCCCTTGAAACTGGGCAACTACCTGAGATATGGAAGACGGCAAATGTAGTCCCATTTTTTTAGAAAAGAGTCAGAAACGAGGCACAAACTACAGACCAGTGTCTCTGAGAAGTATAGTATGCAAAGTGTGGAGAAGATTATAAGGAGGAGATGGTGGAGCACAGGAAGGGGAAAATTATAAGTGACAACCAGCATGGATTCATGGTAGGCAAATCCTGTGCCACAAACCTTCTAGAGTTTTATGACAAGGTAACAGAATAAGACACGAGAGAGAGGGGGGGTGGATTGCATATTCCTGGGCTGCAGGAGGCCTTCGAGCAGTTCCTCACAAGAGTTGAGTGCAGAAGCTGGAGGGTCAGGCGCATATAACAGGGATGGCACTGCAAATGATCAGAGAATTCCTGACAGGGGGGCAACGAGTCCCTGGTTCGAAAGAGATATCACAGGGCGCCTGTGACGAGCGGGGTCCACAGGGGTCAGTTCTAGGACCATGGTATATTTGATATATGCGAGCGACATGATGGAAGGGGTAAACTCTGTAGTGTCCCTATTGCAGATGATGTGAAGTTGATAAAGAAAAATTAAATCGGATGAGGGTGAGGCAGGGCTACAAGAGACCTGGACAGACTGGACACATGGTCCAGAAACTGGCTTCTCGAAATTTAGCCCTGCCAAATGCAAAATCATGAAGATTTGGGAGGGCAAAGAAGACCGCAAAGTATAGGCTAGGTAGACAAAGACTACAAACTTCACTCAAGGAGAAAGATCTTGGGGTGACCATAACACCCAGCACGTCTCCGGAATCATACATCAACCAGATAACTGCCGCAGCATATGGGCGCCTTGCAAACCGGAGAATAAGTTTTCCCATACCTTAAAAGGAATCGTAAAGACACTGTTCACTGCGTACGTTAGGCCCATACTGGAGTACTCAGCACCAGTCTGGAACCCACACCTGGTCAAGCACGTCATGAAGTTAGAGAAAGTACAAAGGTTTGTGACAAGACTAGTCCCAGAGCTCAGGGAAATGTTCTACGATGAAAGGTTGAGGGAATTCGGACTGACAACACTGGTGGACAGAAGGGTCAGGGGAGACATGATAACGACACACAAGATACTGCGGGGAATAGATAAGGTGGACAGAGATAGGATGTTCCAGAGAGGGGACATAGAAACAAGGAGTCACAATTGGAAGCTGAAGACTCAGACAAGTCACTGAGATGTTAGCAAGTATTTCTTCAGTCATAGAGTCGTCAGTAAGTGACGTAGTGGAGGCAGGAACCATAGATAGCTTTAAGACGAGGTATGACAATGCTCAGGAAGCAGAAAGAGGACCTAGTAGCGATCAGTGAAGAGGCGGGGCCAGGAGCTGAGTCTCGACCCCTGCAATCACAATTAGGTGAGTATGCACACACACATACACACACACACACACACACACACACACACACATATAATATATATATATATATATATATATATATATATATATATTATATATATATATATATATATATATATATATATATATATATATATATTATATACACGCACACACACACACACACACACACACACACAAACCAAAAACGAAAACACACAAAACACACACCACAACACACACACACACAACACACTCACACACGCACACGCACACGCCCCACAAACACACACACACACAAAAACACACCCCCAACACACACACACACACACACACACAACCACAAAACCAAGAATATATAACTTAGACCATGATGATAGACCTCATCTAATTTTAAATTCAAAATTACATTTAAAACTATTAAATCAGTAAAAAAAAAAAAAATTATTTGAGAGCTGTTTATATGTTTATATGTTTATATGTTTATATGTTTCCCAATAAAAAATGCAATAAAGTATATTATGGTTAATCTGATTTTTTTTAACTAAGATTACAACAAAATAAAATGACATTAGAACCAGACAAGAATCTAATGATCAGTTTATTTGTGCGATGTCACCGTGGTTGTCTAATATATTTATAGATGGGGTTGTAAGAGAAGTAAATGCGAGGGTCTTGGGAAGAGGCGTGGAGTTAAAAGATAAAGAATCACACATAAAGCGGGATTTGTCACAGTTGCTCTTTGCTGATGACACTGTGCTCTTGTGAGATTCTGAAGAGAAGTTGCAGAGATTGGTGGATGAATTTGGTAGGGTGTGCAAAAGAAGAAAATTGAAAGTGAATACAGGAAAGAGTAAGGTTATGAGGATAACAAAAAGATTAGGTGATGAAAGATTGGATATCAGATTGGAGGGAGAGAGTATGGAGGAGGTGAATGTCAGTGGACGTGTCAGCGGATGGGTCTATGAAAGATGAGGTGAATCATAGAATTGATGAGCGGAAAAGGATGAGTGGTGCACTTAGGAGTCTGTGCAGACAAACAACTTTGTCCTTGGAGGCAAAGAGGGGAATGTATGAGAGTATAGTTTTACCAACGCTCTTATATGGGTGTGAAGCATGGGTGATGAATGTTACAGCGAGGAGAAGGCTGGAGGCAGTGGAGATGTCATGTCTGAGAGCAATGTGTGGTGTGAATATAATGCAGAGAATTCGTATTTTGGAAGTTAGGAGGAGGTTCGGGATTACCAAAACTGTTGTCCAGAAGCCTGAGAAAGGGTTGTTGAGGTGGTTCGGACATGTGGAAGAAAGGAAACGAAACAGAATAATTTCAAGAGTGTATCAGTCTGTAGTGGAAGGAAGGCGGGGGAGGGTCGGGCCTAGGAAAGGTTGGAGGGAGGGGTAAAGGGGGTTTTGTGTGCGAGGGGCTTGGACTTCCAGCAGGCATGCTTGAGCGTGTTTGATAGGAGTGAATGGAGACAAATGGTTTTTAATACTTGACGTGCTGTTGGAGTGTGAGCAAAGTAACATTTATGAAGGGGTTCAGGGAAACCGGCAGGCCGGACTTGAGTCCTGGAGATGGGAAGTACAGTGCCTGCACTCTGAAGGAGGGGTGTTAATGTTGCAGTTTAAAAACTGTAGTGTAAAGCACCCTTCTGGCAAGACAGTGATGGAGTGAATGATGGTGAAAGTTTTTCTTTTTCGGGCCACCCTGCCTTGGTGGGAATCGGCCAGTGTGATAATAAAAAAAAATATTTACTACACAATTGATTTTCCTGAAACCGAGAAAGTTGTCTCAAGGAGATCCGGTGTTGGCAGAAATATAATTAAATCAGTTTTCAAAAATATTACTAATTTCAATACGAATATTAGTTCAGAGTTATATAAATTAGATTCATTAATAATGAATAGAATTAGCAAGGAACTTGGGTTCTGCTTGACATTTCATCCATAAAAATTTTACTAGATACATTTTTAGTTGAATAAGGTTGGTTGAAATATTTTAATTTGTAAAAAGTATTTCTAGCAATTTAAAAGGTTTTTCAATTTATTGTTTTGGGTATTTTAGATCAGTAGCTGTTTCATAAATATTTAACATATCTACATCTATGAATTTTGGGCTGCAGTTGTGCCAGCCTCTCAAAAAAACATTGATGAGAATACAGAAAGTTTAACTCTATCATCGTGTGAAGAATAATAGTGCTTATGAGAATAGTTCTTTGTTGGTTTTAAGAACATAAGAACATAAGAACGAAGGAACACTGCAGAAGGCCTACTGGCCCATGCGAGGCAGGTCCAAGTCTCCTACCGGCTTAAGCCAATGCACCCGACCTAGTCAGGTCAGGTCACATTGACTTAAGGGAGGAACACGGCAACCGACCTGGGAGCACAAGCTATCATGTCTAACTCACACCCCACCACATCCACTCATGTATTTATCCAACCTATTTTTAAAGCTACACAACGTTCTGGCCTCTATACGGTACTTGGGTTTGTTCCACTCATCCACAACTCTATTACCAAACCAGTACTTTCCTATATCCTTCCTGAATCTGAATTTTTTCCCAAATTAAAACCATTGCGCGAGTCCTCTCTAGGCTAATATTTTCAGCACACTATTTACATCCCCTTTATTTATTCCTGTCTTCCCTTTATACACCTCAATCATATCCCCCTAATTCTACGTCTTTCTAGAGAGTGCAGAAATTTAGGGCCCTTAGTCTATCCTCATAGGAAGGTTTTTGATACAATGGGATCAACTTTGGGCATCCCCTTTGTACATTTTCCAGAGAATTTATATCCATTCTGTAATAAGGTGACCAAAACTGTGCAGCATAATCTAAATGAGGCCCAACCAAGGATGTATAGAGTTGAAAAACAACCTGAGGACTCCTATTATTTATGCTTCTTTATATGAAGCCAAGGATCTATAGCT
>NC_069484.1:1301134-1346472 GCF_026875155.1 Cherax quadricarinatus | reverse complement strand
TGTGCGGGGGCCCCTCCTCAGCTTCACACACACTGCTGCCATATGGCGTACGCACCATATAACCTCACATACGTCTCTGTCCGGCGTACGAAAACCATAACTTGCGTCCCCCGGAAGTCCTCGAACACGACATAACAGGGTTTGAGATGTCTTAGAGTCAACTTCAGGGAAAAGGTTCCCTCCAGACACCCCATGTAAGCACAAGCTGTCAAACTTGCCCTGTTGTCCCAATGTAGGGTTTGTTATGCAAAAATGTGGGATAGCTGGGGGCTTGAGCCTGGTCTAAGGGCAAAGGTAAAAGATACACACATCTCAAGCCCAAACCGTCCACCCAGGGCTATCCCAGTCAAAACAGAAAGCGCTAAACCAGTATGTGTTACTTCAAGGGGTTGGTTAACAGAGGGTTAGGCAAAAATCCCAATTAGGAAAATATATCTATTTAATCACCATAACATAACATAACAGAAAAACCTTAATTCTAAACGCCCAAATGAGGGTACACACAGCTGGCTGGAGGTTCAGCCACCATAACAACTAGGCTTCCGTCAGCGTCAGGCCGTCATTACACTACAAACCTCATTTCTTACTTCATCACTCATCCCACAGCACCCTGACCATGTCAGAGCCTGGGTGAACATACAGGTAAGCCATATGAAAGCCTATGGCTTGAGTTGGATAAACAAAATGAGTGTACAACTACAAACTTAACTTAAATACACAGCATCTCCAACGCCAGCCTCTACACACCATGCTAACGTCACGTGACCCCCTCCCCACGCTTACTCTGCGTACCCAAACATCCTTGGAAAATAAATCATTAACACAATTTCTTTATAATTGCAGTTAGAGTACTTTACAGTACCCCTAAATGCACATTATCAATTATAAAATTATTCCTTACAACTACAATATTCATATTATTATGGCACACTTCACCACTATATATACATTACGATGTCATGCAGAACCCTGCATAACACCCCCACCCCCAGACCATAGGTCTCACTCTGCTAGTGGGGTCCCTACGGACACCGCTAGGCAAAAAGAAAAAAAAAAAAGAAAATAAGCCGCACATTAAGGTCTGAGGCAACTGGCAAAATGATAACTGGGGAATGACCACCATACAATCACGGTCTTTTGGTACTACAAATATACCATATTTACAAACTGAGGTACTAGATTGCAGACATATGAAACTCGTCGAACATAAAAGTGATCAAGTTCTATGCCCAACGAGCTCACAGTCACACTTTTAGACAGCTGTTTTAGGAAAAGGCACCATTACAACACAGCACTGGCCAGGCGCTGGCGTTGATGCATTTTACCTAAATTACATCAAGCAAACTTATAAACAAGCAAGTAAACTTTGTACAAAAGTGCCCCTGAGGAATGCCGTTTTATGAAGTAACACCAAAGTTCAGTATGTTGCAAGGCAGACCAAACTGTAGGTGCCACCAAAAAAAAACTTTTAAACAGTAAGTACATTTTCCAGGAGTTCAAAGAAAAGAAAAACATATGTTACATGTTAAATTCTACGGAGAAAACAACATCACATTATCACTCCCATCTCACAGCAATCTTTAGTAAACAAAACTGGTTCCTCATGACACACACACCTCTGCGAGAATCAGGAGAGCACAGGAGAGGGGAAAATATCAGGCCCCCAAAAACAACGGGTGGATAGGCACATAAATCTTGTTGGTGGGACTGCGGCCGTAAAACCCTGGAGTCATCACTGAAGACCCCCAAAAGGTGGACCTCCCAGGCCGCCACCTACATGTCATTCTAAGGACCCTGGAGTCACCCCAGTGGTGATCCAAAAAGGAAAAATTGAAAGAGTCCTGGAGAACCAAAACACCTCGGACATGACCCAACCAGTGGAGGACATCACCGCCAGCCCCACATTCACTAAAACGTTAGGTCCAACAGTCCTTATACCAACATAAAACAGAGGCGAGGCATTCCAGCCAACACCTAAAAAATGTAGCATACCTTACCTAGGCATGGTCTTTGATGTGACTACCCCCCTAAATACACACACACTAGGGAATCCTGATACCTCCAGCTCCAGCTCAACCTGCCCTTCTCCTTTGGGTGGTCCAGAGTTCCATCTACTCGTCTACCGCAAATCACTGCAAAATAAGAATAGATAAGTGATCTATACACTACATTGTGCACTTTAAACACGAGACAAGGCATCAGCAATCACATTCTCCGCTCCCTTCACATAATGAATCACCAGATCAAGAGGTTGGAGAAACAAGGGGCCCCCCTCGTAAGTCTCTGATATGGTTCCTCATTAAGTGAAGGAAACGTAAGGGATTATGGTCACTATACACAGTTATAGGGTGAACTGAGGATGATACATACACCTCAAAATGTTGCACTGCTAACACTAAAGCAAGAGCCTCCTTTTCTATGGTGGCATAGTGCTGCTGGTGTTCTTCATTTTGGCGAAAAGTAGCTGACTGGCAACAATTGTCCCCCCACTTCTTGCAGTATACAGCCCCAACACCAGTATCACTGGCCCTCTACTTGTAGAGAAAATGGCAATGTGAAAATTAGGACTAGCCAGCACGGGAGCACTTGTAAAAAAGCTTTTACATGTCAAATGCCCTCTGCCTTCATACCACAAAAATTACATTTGGGGGGGCTATCAGGTCTGAGTGGAGAGATCACCTTTGACAAATTTGGACAGAACTTTTCTATAAAATTTTCCCCATCCCAAAAAAAACGATAACCCCCTTTTTCCGGGGTTTTGGTACCGGAAAAATTTGTCCCCCTTTGGCTTTCACTGGGGCCACCTTCCACGGCCAGTAACATGTCCCAGAAAAGTTTACCGGGGCTTCCCGAAAACACTCTTTGCCAAATTAACTGTGAGCTGAGCCCAGCGGCCTAGAGAAAACTTCGAAGCTGCCTTACATGCTCTGACCAACAGTCACTAAAATAACCAGGTTCATCAAAAACACCAAACCCGCCCAAAAGGGCCACGATAACCTCCTGCATTCTGCTTTGGGAAAACCCAGGAGGGTGCTTAAAGCCCAAAGGGGAAACTTTGTACGAAAAAGCCCACCCGGGGCTTTTACAAAAGCAGAGATGTCACGGCACGTGGGGTTTAAAAGGGGATCTGGTAATAACCTTCAACGGGTCTAACTTACTTACATATTTAGCTCCCCCCACTGCATCAATAACATCCCTTCTAGGAAAGGAAAACAATCACCTTACTTTTTAAAATTAAGCTACGGTAGCCCACGCACACCTCATGGTCCCATCTGGTTGGGAACCATCAGACGGGGGATCCCACTCACTCTCGCATATTTTTAAATCATTGTCAAGAAAAATTTTTTTCCCCTCCTTCTCAATTTTTTTCTTTTTTTGGGGGTTCATTCTGTAAGGGACCTGCCAATTGGTTCATTTCCCTTACATCTATATCATGGGGCTTTAGCTTGTTTACACAGGGATACCCCAAACAAAACCCCAAATTTCCAGAGAAGCTAAACCCCATCTCAGCAACCCTTTTCCCTTTAAAAAGACCAACAACATTTGTAAAGGGATCTTTTAACAATGCCCTGTTGCTAAGGTGTACATCGGGCCCCCTGTGCTCAGTGCCACCCCGGGGTCACCACAAATATTTACACATGCCCACCCCCTTTGGGTGGTCCTTTTCACCTTTAAGTACCCCCCCCTCAGACTTCCATCGCCGGGTGTGTGAAATCTGTAATTTTGATCCGTGACTTTTCCACACCTTGTATGGCCCCTGAACTTTGCTTTAAGGCATTACCGGGCCCCGGGCCCCAAATGCTGGTACCTCCCCCTTCCACTTCAAAGGACGGGGCACGGCTTGCGGTAAAATTTTGTTTTCTTCATCTTTTTTTGGGGCTGATGTGCAGGTTCGCACCCCCAGAGTTCATAGAGCCAAAGGCTCTAAAGCGAGAAAATCCTCCAGGGGCAGCCCACAATTTTCACCAAGCCAGTAATCCTTCAAAATCATCATGGTCCCCTTTACCGGTGCCCAAGATCAGTTCAAAGGGGACAAGCGTAATGAATCCTGAGTGTGTCCCGCACACAAAAAAAAGGAGGGGGATACCCTCATCCCATCCTTCTGGTACTGGGCACAATGGGCCCCGCAGCATATTTTGAGAGACGGGGTGAAACCGCTCCACCACCCCTTGACTCCGGGTGATAGGCAGGGGAGGTCGTCATTTTAATATTAAACCCCCCCCAAAACTGTGCAAAAATTTTAATGTAAAATTTGACCCCGATCGTTTGAATTTCCTTGGGACCCCGACCTAGTAAAAAATTTCACCAGTGCTCGAAACCGGGCGTGGTATTTTTACATAGGGAATGGCCTCCGGAAACCTGGAAGAGGACAAATAATAGTAAGAAAGTACTGGTTTCCCATCTTACCGGGGTAGCGCCCTACAAAATCCACCACCACCGCTAAAAGGTTCCCCGGGCGACTGTTATATTTTTTTCCCCCTTTGGCAAACTGGCATGATTCACATACATACCCCTTTTCCCATACCTGGGGCCAGTAAAAAGTTTGAAATCTTGCCCCAAATTTTTTAAAAAACACCTAAAAGCCCTCCCAGGGAACATCGGGGGCCAAAAACCAAAAACCGAATCTAAAATGGTTCCGGCACCACCACTTGGTAATGCCTGCCTCTCCATCATTAGAGTCGCATCCAAAAGGGCCCCCTTTCGCATTAAAATACATCTCAAAAAAGAAACATTTAGTTAGTTGAGGGCCTCTCCTCGTAACAGCAATGACCGAATAGCTTTAGGGTTCGTCACACCCCTGGGCCTCGACAGCTGCTCTCAGTAGGAGTTCGCCCCCCCTATACCAACCCAAAACCCCCCCACTCAAACAGGGTCTTGCCTGGGAGGTTCTCACAACCCCGAGCCAACTGCGGGTAGGCTAGAGGAATATTTTTCCCCCCAAACCCAAATCATCCCCAGGATCAACAGTCACAGAGAGAGACTCCCCCTTTTATCTTTTGACATTTTCCTGGTTACTGCACAAAACGGAAAAACCGGCAATGTACCCTATTTTTTCCTCCCAACTCTGTGAGGCTGGGCCCCCCAAACCAAGGTTCCCATTTTCAAGAAAAACCCATGACATTATTCCTAAGAGTGGGTCAACCCCCTGCACAAGGTATATCCTCTGTGATACCTACAGCTAAGTAACCACACGGGTATCAGACTCCACCCTAACCTGTGCACTGGGTTTTTGACAGGGCATCCGAAATTTCCTTTGAAAAAACACCAAACCCCATTATGGTCCCTCCGACACTGGGAATATCCCCTACGAAGCAAATGTTGTGCACCATGTCCCTCAAAGACATAACACTGTTACCCTACCTTCATTTTGGTCTAAGGCCCACGGTGGACTTGCTTTAAAACCTTCATCCCAGGGTCCAAACCTGCGAGTTACCTGACATACCGGAGGGGGTGCTTCAAAATTTGTCCGTGTGGTACCTGGGGTATCTCCTTAGAAAATCCACAAGCGCCTGATCTCTACGCATCTTCTTGCAATACGGCGCAGATGGCCCTGTTATGACAATAAGTACATAATATGGTTTAAAAAAGGGCCCTTGCCCTTTTGATCTAGGGTTTGGGTCCCTTGGTTCTGGGAACTGGGCTCGTCCCCCCCTGTTCCTTGTAGTCCCGGACCTGTACAGCTGACTTAAAAAAAAAAAACCCCCTCGAGTGGTACTGGAAAAATTAGGGTTATTAAAACCTTTTTGGGGATTAGGGTGAAAATGGTGGGTTAAACTTCTGAAATTTTTTATTCCTATTTGTGGGTAAAAGAAAACTTTCCTTTTATATTGGGGTGTGGGAACTACACCAAATTTTTGGTTAGCTAAAAATCTGTCACCCAGCCTAAAGCATTATTAAAATCATCAAGATCCTTCCCTCCCAAAAAAAAAAAATGCCTTAAGGTCAGGAGGAAAACATTTCCCCAAAAAACCTCTAACAAAATTAAGGTAAATTTCACCTTCATAATTGCCTACCACCCCCCCTTTGGGGCGAACCACCCATTTTGAAGTGACATCTTTTCCCCTTTCCATATTCCACCAAAGACGCCCGACTGAAACTTTAGTCCTCTGAAATTTTTGCCAGTACCTTTCCCGGGAACATTTAATAAGCCATAAAACTACCTCTTTTTGCTTATGATAATCAGAAAAGGCAGATCCTTTTAAAAACTAATACCTGTAACCCTTACCAAATAATTGGGTTCTTGCTAATTCGCCCACCCTTTTTCCCGGCCAAAAATGGGATTTGCCGACTATCAAATAACAGAAAAAACTGGTCGGGTCTTTTTTCAGGAATTTTGGCACAAATTTTATGGCTTTATGCAAAAAAAAACATCTACCCTTGTGTCGTATCTGGGGGGGGGGGAAACAAGCTCCTCTCTTTAGCTCTTTCTTAGCCCTAACTCCTCTAAGGCTCCTGTTCCGGATCTTTTTTGGGGCTCAGTTCCCTTAAACCAGGCCTTTTCCTGCAAAAGGGAATTTTCATTTTTAAAAAACACTTTCTTTCCGCGCACATGGGGATTTTATTCAAAGTCCCTTCCAAATGCATGTCAAAACCCCAGAATTTTCACCATGTCGCCATTTTGAGAAAAATAGCACCAAATCTTACTACCCCACAAAACTTACTGATATAAAAAAAATAAAGCAACAACAAGGAAAAATACTGAAAAGTAATTCACAAGGATTTGTCATTTACCCCCCAAATTAAAAAGGGTTTCACCAAAAAGAAAACCCTAAAAAAAAATAAAAGCTACTGCACTTTTGAAAGGGAAATTTTTCCAAAAATTTTGGGAGCATAACCCCCAAAAACAGCAAATTGTACCTGCAAGGGAAATTATGCACAAAATATCAAGTATTAAAACACCCTAAAAATCAAAATAGGTCAGGAAGGTAAATGATTTAAGAGTATTAAATTAAAAAACACCCAAAAAACCACAATATTATACAGAAAGGTAATTTTCACTGGGGATTTTTTAATAATAAAACCCTAAAAATAAATATTAAAGAAAGGTAAATTATTATTTTATGTGATGTTATAGTGAATGCTTTCCCCTGACCAACCCATAAAGAATATTATTGACTTTCCAGGTTTCAAAATTGAATTACCACAAAAATTTGTAAAACCCCAAAACAGGCCCCAGTTATGCAAAAATGTGGGATTGCTGGGGGCTTGAGCCTGGTCTAAGGCAAAGGGAAAAATTTCACACACTCAAACCCAAACCGCCACCCAGGGCTACCCCCGTCAAAACAGAAAGCCTAAACCAGTATGTTTACTTTAAGGGGTTGGTTTAAAAGAGGGTTTGGCAAAAAACCCAATTAGGGAAAAATATCTATTTTAAACACCCTAACAAAACATAAAAAGAAAACCTAATTCTAACGCCCAAAAGAGGTACAAACATGGCTGGGGGGGTTTAGCCACCATAACACTAGGCTTTTCCCTCAGCGTCAGGCCGTCTTACACTACAAAACCTCATTTCTTACTTCTCACTCATCCCACAGCACCCTGACCAGCCCAACCTGGGTAAACACAAAAAGGTAACCATATGAAAGCCTATGGCTTGGTTGGATAAACAAAATGATGTACAACTACAAACTTAACTTAAATACACACATTTTTCCGACGCCGCCTCAAAACACCATGCTAACACACGTGAGCCCCTCCCCATGCTTATCTGCGTACCCAAACACCTTGGAAAATAAATCATTTCACAATTTCTTAAATTGCAGTTAGAGTACTTTACAGTACCCCTAAATGCACATTATCAATTATAAAATTATTCCTTACAACTACAATATTCATATTATTATGGCACACTTCACCACTATATGTACATTACGATGTCATGCAGAACCCTGCATAACATACGGTCCCATATGCCTCGAAAACACTCCTGATGTCAGCCACATCTGCCTCAAATGGGACATTATGAATCTTAACCCACGTAAAGTGGCGAGATACGTCGATCAAATGCACCTTCACAGCTGGAGTAGCGTCTTGGAATCTCGTCACCAATGACTCGTACACAGACGTGAAATTCAGTATGATGAAGATTCTGTATGCCCCATTCAGGGCAACACCATACACCTCATCGTCCTGGAAACCATATGTCTCCCTAATGATGGTTGGAAGTAACACGTGTGCTGAAGAGGGTGAAATTGCCCCACAAAGCAGCTCTGTACAGATAGTATTTACGTGCCTCCTCACACTCAGCGCCATGTTGGTACAAGGTAGCTAGCCTGAAAACAGCAGAGGGGGTGTAGAGCACAACCGCACTACCGTGGTCAGGCAGCGAACAGCCCCCCAAGATATTAGTGGATTTCCCACTGGTGACGACGCCTACCCTTGCTTCTCCTCACTTGTTACTTATAAGCCAATTCTCAATGCACATGTTACACCTTTCTTAAGATAGATGGACTAAACTTATCTTCCACTATTCTTCTCTATATTCTACTGAAGAAGCCACTAACTGGCGAAACGTTTTCTCAAGAAAGATTCTGAAATATTGTCTCATTCTTCAACTTGCCGGTTTTTATTCTCTGCATAACTAGTTGCTTTCTATATAGTAGTATGTCACTGTTGTCAACTATGGTCTGTATACATGGTACATGTACTTGTAGACATAAAGATATATTAATTGTATAGTCACGAGTGGCTTCGTCAGTTGGGATTTTGGAAACTTATTGGGAGACCAAATAACTGCCACAGGATAACAGTAAATAAGCAGTATGAGCCCTAACATCCACACACACACACACACACATACCTAGTTGGCGGAGGTGGCGGCTGTACATATTAATATATTTACCCTTTAAGGAAAGATTACGTAGGTTTATACAGTTAGTAAATTTTATTAGAATTAGAGAAGTAGCTTTAGATGTTAATATTGTAGCTTCAGGACCTTAACATAGGTAGGCTTAGGTTCTTAATTTAGGTGGATATTAGGTTATATTATCTAGGGAGAACTGGCAACCCCTTGCTCGAATGAAGGTGGGGGTTAGAGAGATGCCAAATGTCCTCCTGAAAAACTGATACCACCGAGAGAACAGGTGCCACTTGGCCTGTGGAACAAAATTATAAAGGCTTCCCGAAATACCGTGGATATTCGTCTATTACCAGGCTCCTCCACAGTAAGACTATACCTTTCATTTCTCTAGGCATTAGTTGGCCAATGATATTCTGGGGAAACATGGGTTATAGTCGATCTGTGGGGTCTTGAGCAGACACACTCGAAGACCAAATAAGTCCATCACTGCATGTGGTGTCCTGAAGGTGAGGGACCAGAGAACTCCATACCACCAAGTGTGTTAGCCCCCCAATAGTGCATGTAGTTAAGAATTTCTTGCAAGAGCAGTTGCATATGAAAATGTGTCATAAAAGCCTCATGTGAATCTGGGCTGACTAATCTGAGAGTGTCTGTGTCAACAGAACTTGCCAGGGGAGTAGCTTACAAGGAGGCAGTCCAGACAAATTTCTACAGGGATGGCAAACCACACTTGGTGAAATAACTTCATTAATAAATGCCTTAAACTGTACATACTGAGTGTTTTTATACTTCACTGACACATCATAAACACAGCAGTGAAAGACAAAGGTATTCGAATAATGAATGAAGGAAGAGAGCTCGTCAGGAAATAGGGACAATATTATAGAGTCAAGGAGAAAAGGTAGGACAACAGGTACTTGACTCTGCATTCACAAAAATTAAAAATATTTTTTTTTTGTGGGATGAAAGTGTCACCATGAATTTTTCGAGTGGGAGGAGAAGCATTGTCTGACCCACTACCAAAGAGCTTCAAATTAATGGGAAGGGACGGTTGCCAGAGATCTGGAGGACTGGAAGTCCTCACATTATGGAATAAAAATGAAACAAATGGGAAACATTGAACTTGTATCATTGACAAGCATATCATGGAAGGTAATTGGCAAGATAGTCTGAGGATTAGTAGAGTTCTTAGAGAGAACTGGATTAATTAGCAATATGCACACAAATGCATAGAAAATAAACCCTGTAGTGTAAACCTGATGGAGTTCAAAGATGAAATAACGGAAGGGACACAGGAGAGAGATGGATGGGTGAGGTGAATACGAAGTTCAGATTATTGTTTCGAGGTACAGAGCAAGTAGACATCACACTAGGAGAAAGACTTTGCTGTGAGAATAACTCCATGAATATTCGTCTCTCGACCTGCGGGGAGAGAGGACGCTTCTATAGTTTCTCTTGTATGCCACCTGGTGAGGAAAACATAGCATTAGCATCAAGATGGCGGACCGTATGAGCCGGTGTATAAATACTTTATGCATTGAGCTGTTACGGGGATCTTTAAGCAGCGCCACGATGAACGTCCTCCTCCCAGGAATTATCAGGGACGTTTATGGAATCCCCAGTGAAGAGTTGTATGGTGTTGCGCGGAACGGTATGTCTAGGGTCTTTATGAAGTTCATGAGGGCCAGTTTCTACTCCAGCATCGTTTACGAGTTTCAAGAATGGAGAATGAGTGTAAATTCGGCAGTGGAGGTGTGCATGCATGACGTCTCTAAGTATTATACTTGGGTGAAGGTATGGAATGTACCTTTTGAGGCAACATCATATAGGCTTTAGGATGTTTTCAGTGGTTATGGGACTGTCCATTTGACGAGCATGGGGGTGTGGAGGGACAGCCCATATGAGGGGCTGCAGAAAGGATCCTTCACACTGAAAATGACTCTGAGGCGGCCGATACCATCGCATGTCACTTTGCTCTGCCATTGGACTAAAGTTTTTGTACACTATGCGGGGCAGAGGAGGATGTGCCGTTTATGTAACTCTTATGAGCACATGGCAGTACAGTGCACCCGAAGACAGGGCCCTAGGGGTGCAAGAAACATCTGAGGACAAGCAGTTAGAAGCCTTGGATGTTGTGCCAGGTGATGTGGAAGGCCAGAGGAAGGGCCTATAGAGTGAGGAGGTGGAGAGAACTGAGGTGGCTATGGGGACGTGTGCCACTCTCCCAGAGGAAACGGGGGGGAGAGGGAATATCGCTGCCTGACGGACTGTTGGATGCTGCAGAAGCTGCTCAGGAGGGGATGTTCGAGGTAGTGTTGAAGGGATTTTTGGAAGAGTTGGAACATGGTGTAGAAGGTGACGAGAGGTTATGTGGTGTCAAGGAGATGGATGGGCAGCAAGGGGGTGAGGAAGACTTGAGTGAGGTTAGAATAGACAGCAATCTGGAGGTGGAGGTTCATCAGGAATACACGCTTGAAGAAGATATGTGTGTGGAGGGTAGCTCCTGCAAGAGACCAGCCGGGGTGTTGGACATGGACGAGGTCCTTACACCAGGGCA
This sequence comes from Cherax quadricarinatus, assembly GCF_026875155.1. Taxonomy (NCBI): domain Eukaryota; kingdom Metazoa; phylum Arthropoda; class Malacostraca; order Decapoda; family Parastacidae; genus Cherax; species Cherax quadricarinatus. The sequence goes on along the minus strand of NC_069484.1, from coordinate 1,335,115 downwards.
GTGCCCTGGGAAGAAGGCTTGGGCAACTGTGGTGGGAATGGCGAGTCAGGGGGGTGCATTGTTGCAGATCGGATGGAAAGGACAGGGAGGGGTGGGTGGGCAGGAACGGGGGAGTGCTAGAGATAGCCCGAGACCTATGAAAGGAGGACCAAGGAAGCCTCTGAGGCATAGGGGTAATCTGCCATTCCTGTAAAGTTCAAGTGTGTAACTTTCAATGTAAACGGTCTTAAGGCCGAGGTCAAGAAGGTATGGTTAGTGTGGTTTTTAAGGAGATTTAGTGTTAATGTCTTTTTTTTTGCAGGAACATAACCATAGGTTAGGATGTGAATTGGTTTTGAAAGGTTATAGGTTGTTTGCAAGTAATGCTTTGAGATTGAAAGGAGGAGTGGCTGTGGGGGTAAAGAAGACTAGTCCTTTGAATGTCCTGGGTTGGGAGGAGGGAGGAGTGGGAGGGTTGTCAGGGTGGATGGGTTTTCTGGGGCAAGGAGGGTTTGTTTTGTGGGGGTGTACATGCTGGCGACTGGTAATCCTAGAGTAAAAGGGGATTTTGTACGAGATGCCCTGGTGTTTGGTGGGATTGGAATTGTGTGATTAGGGTGGTTCTGAGGGGGGTGGGTTGTGTTTTGGGGGTTCTGAGAGACATACTGCAGGATGTTGGGGTTGCAGATGTGGTGGGGAGTAGGGAGTATGGAGTGGAGCACACCTTTATTCGTAGGGGATATGAGGCAAGGTTAGATAGGATTTTTGTCAAGCAGGGAATAGGTGTGGAGAGAGTGAGGACTTTAGATGTGGGTTTTTCTGATCATCGTGCGGTAATTGCTGATTTGAGGGTAGATGGTATAGTGCAAGTTTATGTGGGATACTGGAAATTGAATGGGAGGCTACTTAGGGAGGAGAGTGAAGGTACAGGATTTGCAGATTGGTGGATGTCCTTTTGGGAGACTAGGAACAGGGCGATGAATTTGCTGGATTGGTGGGAAATGAGAGCTAAGGTTGGGATAGCAGAATTTTTTAAAGTACAGGGAAAGGAGATGGCGAGGTGGCATTATGGTTTGCAAAATTATCTTGAAGGTCAGTTAAATGATTGTTATGAAGAGGAAAGGGTGGGGCGGAGTGGGGATATGGAAAGCTTGCAGAATAAGTTAGCAGATATTCATAACGAAAGGTTTGAGGCAATCAGAGTTAGGGCGGGGTTGAAGGATGTTTTATAGGGAGATAGGCCATCAAGCTTTGTATTCAGGAAGTTTAAGGAAAGGCAGGCGAAAATCACTTTGGCGTATCTAGTAGCAGGAACGAAGGGGGGGGTGGATTTGAGGAGGGTTAAGGCCTATCCACCACGGAAAATATTAGTTTGTATGCTGATTTTTGGTTTAGGGAGAAATGGACGGGGCATGGGGGGTGTCAGTGAGGGGAGTTTCGGGGATGAAGGGATCAATAAAGTATTAAGTGAGCAGGACAGTGAAATGCTGGAAAGTAGTATTAGTGAAGCGGAGGTGAAGGAGGCGGTTTTTGGGCTGTGCCAGGGTAAAACACCTGGGATAGACGGCATACCAAACGATTTTTATAGGTGTCTTTTAGGGTGTGTAAGGCATTGTCTGGTGGGGGTTTTGAATTGTATGTTAAATAGTGGGAGGATGAGGAACTCGCAAAAAACGGGTGTCACAGTTTTAGTGCCAAAAAAGAAGGAATGCCGAGGTTTGCATGATTATCGACCAATTTCGTTAATGTGCTCGGATTACCAAATTTTTGCTAAGATTTTGGGCAACAGAATGAGGAAAGTGTTGGGCTGCGTGATACATAGGGAACAGTTTGGCATTCCAGGGAGAAGGATGAGGGATGGTCATGGTTTTATTAGGGATTTTATTGAGAGTTGCCCGGGAAGGGGAATACTTGGTTTAGATTGGGAGAATGCATATGATTGCGTGGATAGAGATTTCTTAAGGGTTTGCTTAGAATGGTTAGGATTTGGGGAGTGGGTGGTGAGATGGGTGAATACCCTGTATGCTGAGGCAGAGGTGAGGGTACAGGTCAATAGGAGGTTGGGTGAAAGTGTACCGATGGAGAGATGTTTGAGGCAGGGTTGCCCACTATTGCAGTTGCTTTTTGCTTGTGTGCAGAATCCCTTCTATGCATCTGTTGAGGGGGTGATGGACAAATGGGAGATGGAGGGGGCTGCAGGGGGGGCATTGTTGGGTGTGAGGCGTTAAGGAGGGTGGGTAGAGTGATTCAGTTTTGTACTAATACTGGGATGCGAGTTAATATGGTGAAATCAAGGTTACTAGAGGTGGGTAATTGGATAGGTGAGGGCTTGGGGGTGGGGGTCAGAATGGACAGTGGTGGATAGGATCAGGGTATGTGGAATATGGTATATGACGGAGGTGCAGGCCTGCAAGAGGGTGAATTCGGAGACTGTAACAGGTAAGGTTTTGGGTAGACTTAGAGGCTTAAGTGCGAGAGACCTAGCTTTGCATCAGAGGGTAGTGGTGGTAAATTCGCTTGTCTATAGCAAGGCATGGGGGTGGCAGAGGCTTTTCCCTTAGAGGTACAGGACATTTTGGAAATTCGGCGGAGGGTGCTAAAGTTTGTGTGGGGGTTTGGGAGGGCATGATTATGTAAAGAGATAGTTATGACGGATGTTCAACGAGGGGGTTGAGGTTTGTTGCCTCTAGGACTGAGAGGTATGGCTATATATGTCAAGCAGAGGTACATTAGGGAAGGGGGTTTGAGGGGCGCTAGAGTAGGAGGAGGCTCATAGATGGTGGAGTGGCAAGGACTTGAGGGTTTGTGAGGATATGTTAAGGTTTTTATTGACGGTGCAACTGGTGGAGAATATAAAAGTAAAAAGGTTGGTGCGGGTAGTGGGTGGACAGGGAATCTTACAAGGGGTAGCCGTGTACCCAACGTATGATTGGGTACACGGTTTTGTAGTAAACTTAGAATACTGGCTAGAGTAAGGGAATTAGTGTATCCTTTCATCATGGGGATTCTGGCCTCCAAGGAAGTGTTGAGATGTATGGGGTTCGTAGACGAGGATTTTTGTCAGCATTGTGGTGATGATGAAATGGCGTTTCATGTTGTCTTTTTTTGTCCCTCCATGGAGGGGGTGAGATCATGGATGAGTGGGGTTATCAGATTTTTTTGCGGGGGACGTTTGCCGCTTTTATGGGCTTCATTGTTAGATGTATGGTGAGTGCCTATGGATGTAGGAAGTGCTATAATGTACGTCGTAGTAGACTACCTGGATATCTCATGGGGGATGAGGGATTTAAGGGAGAATTTGAGGAAAAAGCTTTGGCGGCAAAGTTCTATAGGACGAAGTGTAGGAACATGCTTGTTTATGGGGCATTCTGGGCAAAACGTTTCCCAGAAGGTTATCGGAGCCTCACTGTGGGCACCCTTTGTCGAGGTCCCTGAGGGTAGGCAAAGGGTTTGTCTCCTTTTCGGGGGATGTAAAGAGGGGGGGTTCTGTTTGGTGGTGTATTTGTGGTGTGCAAGATGGGGTGTAGTGGCAGTTTTTGTCTGGGTTGTAAGCTATGTATCAAGGGAATGTTTTGCCTTAGAGTGACATGAGGGAATCTTTTAAGGACAATATTTTTAACCCAGATGGTTATGTACACTGTGTAAGGAATTTCTCATCATAGCCAGGATAACAAGTCCTTAGGATCTCTGTTTTAGGATACCAGTTGTGATAATTTGGTTTCAAAACATCGGTTTCTGAGGTACATGTTTTTTCTTTTGGGCTCTGCAGGATAAAGCGGCCCTTTTTACTTTATACTTGGGGTGGGTTATGTAGGGTTTATGCTTGTGCAGTGGGAAGGACTGCCGAGATGACAGGACAAATGTCTTGCATTATGTACTGGAGATTTGTGATTTTTTTTGTTTAACTTTTTTTTTTGACTCATTAGCGGCTTCTGTTGTATGTTTGGTTGTATGTTTTTAATTTATTAGGTGTATGTATAGGTCTCGGGTTTATACCATGTTTTGTATTGCGGTTTTTGTAATGTTGAGAATTTAGGGTATTGGTCGCAAACCCCTTTGATGTGTAAGAAATATCGGTAATTGCTGTGTACGTTTTTGTTATAATAGCATGTTTTTTTTTTGTCTTTGTATGCTATATGACTGTACCTTTTGTTCTGTTACATAAAATTTTCATAAAAATATTAAATTTTTAGCAATGTGTCAGTTAAATGTTAGAGTTTAAGAGTTTATATATAGGTGGTGAGCAGTCAAGACTCACCAGAGTTTTGGGTTTAGACCAATGTTAAGGTAGTTTTGGTTATGTGTATCCTTAATAAATCTGTTTGTTATACGATGCTGTATGTAGCAATTGTATGTAAATCATAGGTGTATTGTTCTGGTTTAGAGTTTCCATATGGTATGGTTCGGTTAGGTATGGTATGGTGTAGGAGGTAGGTTACTGAAAGCAGTGAAAAGTTTTTACGAGGATAGTGAGGCTCAAGTTAGAGTATGTAGGAAAGAGGGAAATTATTTCCCAGTAAAAGTAGGCCTTAGACAAGGATGTGTGATGTCACCGTGGTTGTTTAATATATTTATAGATGGGGCTTGTAAGAGAAGTAAATGCGAGGGTCTTGGCAAGATGCGTGGAGTTAAAAGATGAAGAATTACACGTAAAGTGGGAGTTGTCACAGTTGCTCTTTGCTGATGACACTGTGCTCTTGGGAGATTCTGAAGAGAAGCTACAGAGATTGGTGGATGAATTTGGTAGGGTATGCAAAAGAAGAAAATTAAAAGTGAATACAGGAAATGGTAAGGTTATGAGGATAACAAAAAGATTAGATGATGAAAGATTGGATATCGGATTTGAGGGAGAGAGTATGGAGGAGGTGAATGTATTTAGATATTTGGGAGTGGATGTGTCAGCGGATTGGTCTATGAAAGATGAGGTGAATCATAGAATTGATGAGGGGAAAAAGGTGAGCGGTGCACTTTGGAGTCTGTGGAGACAAAGAACTTTGTCCCTGGAGGCAAAGAGGGGAATGTATGAGAGTATAGTTTTACCAACACTCTTATATGGGTGTGAAGCATGGGTGATGAATGTTGCAGCGAGGAGAAGGCTGGAGGCAGTGGAGATGTCATGTTTGAGGGCAATGTGTGGTGTGAATATAATGCAGAGAATTCGTAGTTTGAAAGTAAGGATGAGGTGTGGGATTACCAAAACTGTTGTCCAGAGGGCTGAGGAAGGGATGCTTAGGTGGTTCGGACATGTAGAGAGAATGGAGCAAAACAGAATGACTTCAAGAGTGTATCAGTCTGTAGCAGAAGGAAGGTGGGGTAGGGGTCGGCCTAGGAAAGGTTGGAGGGATGGGGTAAAGGAGGTTTTGTGTGCGAGGGGCTTGGACTTCCAGCAGGCATGCGTGAGCATGTTTGATAGGAGTGAATGGAGACAAATGGTTTTTAATACATGACGTGCTGTGTGAAGGCTTACTCAGCCCTGTAGCAACTTCAGACAGTATTACCAAGGCTGGCTCCTCCTCAGGAAAATTAGTGAATAGAAAAAGAAATAACAGACAAACATAAACAATTTATTATATAGAAAATATAAAATGTAAAACACTTTAATATGAAATATTAATCCTACATTAAAGAAAATGAAAAATGAAAAATATAAATGTTAACTGAATTCAACGCTAATATAGATAGGGGTGTCTGGTGTTGGTGACACTGTGTGTTGTTGAAATCGTAGCCGTTGCTGATGATGGGGGGGGTCGCAGGTGTTGGTTATGACCCACTGGCTAGTTCTTCACAGTAGATAGAGCCTCGAGTAGTATCCCGATGACAGGAAAGCAGGTTCTTTACCGCTGCAATGATGTGGGGTTACGTCCTGCAATGTCATACAGGTGCACAGGTAATTCAATCCAAAATGGGACGTCTCCAGGACGTTAGTCCGTCTCCTGTTCTTCTCGTTGATTGACAGGTGACCCTCACTGTCATCCAAGAGTAGTGTTGGGAGCTGTGAGTCGAGTGATTTACTGTTTGACCAGAGCCCCACACGTCACCTTTCGGGGGGGGGGGAGAGGGAGGGGAAGGGATAGTGGGAGCTAGACTGACCCTACCTTAACAAGCAGCCGGCAGTCAAACTATCGCTTTCAGGGAGGGGGAAAAAAGGCGGGAAAAACGGGAGCTTGAATTACCCTACCTTAACTAGCAGCCGGCAATGAAACTATTCTTACTATATTGCTACTTCTATCTATTGAACTTTTCCCTCACACTCCCCCATACCAAGACTTATAGTCAAGGAGTATAAGAAGAATAGGCGAGGAAAAAGTTCTAACATGCGGAAGTCGCATAAGGCAACAAATCTTCTACTGACTGTCATGACTTAACCAGTCAGAGAAATAATTGGATGAACCATTGATATACAAAATATGGAACTTAAAAGCCTGGAGTGCCAATGTCCACCTCAAGAGGCGACTGTTGGTTCCCTTAAAAGTTTCTAGGTATATCAAAGGTTTGTGGTCCGTTTCTAAAATGAATTCTTTTCCCAGCAAATAAAATTTAAGTTTGGAGATACCCCACACAAGGGCTAAACATTCCTTTTCTATTGTAGAGTATCTTGTTTCTGCGGGAAGGAGTTTCCGGCTTAGGAAGAATACAGGGAAGGGAGTACCATCATGGTATTGTAGCAACACCGCACCTAAGCCAGTATTGGAGGCATCAGTTCTCAAACAAAATGTTTTATTAATATCTGGAATCTTAAGTATAGGGTCTTTCGAAAAGATACTTTTAATCTTATTAAACTTTTCCCGAGCTACGTCGGAAAGTTCAAGAGGTTCCTTCACAGACTTTTTAAGGAAGCCGGGTAAGATGCCTGAAAGATCAGTAAGGTTAGGGTTAAACTGTGCATAAAAATTTACAGAACCAAGAAAGCTTCGCATGAGCTTCTTGGTTTTGGGGAATTTAAATTCTAATAAAGCTTTGATCTTACTGGGGAGAGGCTGCAGAGAGTTATTAGAAAGTATCAGTCCAAGATATCTAATCTTGTTATACCCAAGGAATCATTTCTTCGGCTTGGCAGTGAGGCCATGTGAGCGAAACCTACGCAAAACTGATGTTAATGTTTGGATATGTTCGACCCACGTAGATGTCATTACGTAAATGTTATCAAAATAAACTGAAACATTTGGCATATTACCCAAGACCTTTCTCATCAGTCTCATGTAGGTAGTACAGGCAGTTACCAAACCGAAGGGCATAGTTCTATACTGCATCAGTCCTTGGTGTGTAGGAAAAGCGGTGTACTGCTTAGAAGAAGGATCTAACATTACTTGATGATATGCCTGTGCAATATCAATCTCTGAAAAGAAGGAAGCGTCATAAAATTTGTGTAGATCGCTATCTATTAAGGGCATAGGCTCAGTATCCCACCGAGTTATAGCATTAAGGCCTCTGAAGTCAATAGCAAGTCTATATGAATTATCCTCCTTAACCATGACTACTGGTGAACAATATGAAGATACTGAAGGTTCAATGATCTTTAGTTTTAATAATTTGTCTCCCTTTCTCGGTCAAATGCATCCCTAAGGTGAACTGGAACTCGGTATAATTTTCGTTTGATAGGTTTGGGTCCGTCACTAAGTCAATTTTTAGGGACTACCCATGGAGGTAACACCGGGAAATACCCATAAAGACGTCTGAAAAGTTACTCACACATGAAGTAGTTCATGTCCTTATGGTCATCCAAAGATTCATTAATATTAATGGTGGTTGCGTCCGAGTGGTCAAGAGTCACCAAGTCAGGGTTTTTCTTCATCATGTCTAAGTTAGAGGTGTCAATTAGCACACTTTCTTTCTTCATTTTGTCTTATAAAAGTTAGTGTGGAAAAACTAAGACAGTTATTAAGGCATTTAAAACCGAATTTCTTCGGTAATATTTCTTAAGGATGATGATATGATAAAGCTTAGGTTTCCCCTTGACTTCTATGAGGTAGTAAACTTTCCCACAAATTTTTAATACTTTATATGGACCTTTCCATGCTACTAATAATTTATTTGACTTAATAGGCAAAAGTACAAGAACTTCATCTCCTACTTTAAACTTTTCCTCTTGACTTTTGGAATCAAAATAGGTTTTGTACTGGTCCATTGACAAGCTTAGGTTTTTCGAAACTATGTCAGAGGTCTCCTCAAGTTTGGATCTAAGGTCAAGGAGAAACTGGTAAGAAGACTGAACCTCAGCTTTTTACCTCCCTCATTAGTCCATAAGTCATGAAGGATGGACAATGGGCCTCGGGCCTGTCTCCATAGAGAAGTTCAAAAGGTAAAAACCCCCAAAAGAGTCACTGGAACTTCCCTCATGGCAAAAAAGCAGAGGGTAGGTAACGATGCCACTCCTTAGGTTTAAGGGAGCAAAGTTTCCTTAAAATGGACTTGAGAATCGAATGTGGCGCTCAATCCTCCCATTACAGCGGGGATGATAGGGTGGGGTTTGAAGAGAGGCTTCACTCTCAGAAGTTGGTAGAGATGTTGCATTAAGTCAATGTGAATTGTGTCCCAGGTCAGAAAAAATTTTCTCTAGGGATGCCCACTCTGGAGAAGATGGACAAAAGGGCTTCAGCCACCTCTGTAGTAGTTACGGTCTTTAAGGGTATGGCTTCAGGGAAACTCGAAGCATAATAAAACTAATGTTAATATATATCTATGTCCCCCAGAGAAAGGGGAGATAAAGGACCAACGTTTGTCAATAGCTACTCTTTCAAACGGTACCGTAAAGATAGGCATTTTGACCATAGGTACTCGCCTGTTACCTCGGAGGATAACAGTTGGCAAACTTTACACGATCTACAATGGGTAGTGATGTCTGAGGACATTTTTGGCCAAAAATAGGTTTCCCTAATTTTATTTAAGGTTTAACGATGCGAGAAATGTCCGCCACTGGCAGGTCATGAGCCTTTTTTAAGAACAGTCTCTCTGCATTGACTTGGAACCAACAAAAGATGGAATAGTCAATCTCATCTGAATTTAATTTAAATACTGACTTGACAAGATACCTTTTATATATTCAAATTTATATGAAAAGTTTTCCTTTGGATAACTTGATTTTGTTTAGGGGGCATTATGGCAATTCTGAAGAGAAGGGCAATTACGTTGTAAATTGAAAAAGGAGTCCTTCGATATGTCTAAAGGTTTAAAGTCAGGGAAAATCAAAGGATGGACAGAAAGGAGAAGCCTGGGCCTTGGTCTGAGCCCTATCAAAAAAATTTATGGTATCGGAGGTGACATCTTCACTTTCATCTAACAAGTAAACCCGGGTGACCCTACTTCCTCGCTTTCGAGAGTAGCATCACGGGTTTTTTTAATCCCACATGAATATCGCGAGACATTGTCTCATCTGAACTTTCGAGGGGCTTCTCTGATTCTACAGGAAGAGGATCTGAAACACTTATATCCATCTTTGGTGATTGAAAGGTCAACCTCAGAAGGAAGAATGGCCCCTTTTTTACTTACCTATTAGTACGGAGCAAGAAGTGATGGGAGCTATACGGCTTCAGACCAACCTGTGAACCATTAGACCTAATGTAACAACGGATTGTAGGAAAAGTTTCCGTACGGCCCAATAGTCTGAAATTTATAGCAGAGGAATGAGTTTCTTTAAGGTTAGGGAACAGCTATCAAAAATGACTATACATGTGCATCCAGTGTCTCGTAAAAGGGTAAATACATTAATTCTATTAATTTGTTCCTGACAGAAGGGGCTTGGTCATTACAGTCTTTAAAACATCTTCCAACTTTTTGAACCTTCTAAGAAGGACAATCTGGACATTTATGTCCCTTAACACCACACAAATGACAAACAAGAATAAAAGAAGTCATTTTACTTTCCACTAGAGGCTTTGATTTCTTCAGGTCTGATGAACCCTTGCCCTTAGGGTTCGATCCCTTTAGGTCTTTATAGGAATTGTGAGCCTCAGCATACAGGTTAGCAGCCTTAGCAACTTCCTCAGCTTTAATCAGGTTATGTTCTCTGATGAATGTTGTATCGATGGGAAGAGCTGTCAGGAACTGGTCCCAACCATGAAAATCTCTAAGAGATTCATAACTGTGATCAATTCCTGAACTTTCTATCCAAAAGTCGAAAAAACTAAAGAGTGTTACCTGTAACTGCTGAAAGTTTTTGGCCAGGCTGTAAAGGTGGCTACCTCAAATCTTTCCTGTAAGAATTAGTGGTTTTTTGATATGCTTTAAGGATTGCCTTCTTCAGTAGGTTATAATTACCTATGATATCCTGCGACAAAGTTGCATAGATATTCAAAGCGATACCAGAAAATAACATTCCTAACCTGGTAGCCCAGGTGTCAGCAGGCCATTCACAGAGGGTAGCGGTATTTTCAAACCTGATAATGTATGAAGTTATGTCTTCCCCCTCTGTGAAGGGAAGTAAATTAGGTGTTGGAATATGTACACTGACTGCACGTTGTTCCATTGCTCCTTCCTGTAATTGTTGTTGTGTAAGTGTTAACTTTTTATTCTCCAATTCAAGGCGAGATTTTTCGAGCTCGCGATCCTTTTCTCTCTCTATTAACTCATGTTCTCTAGCTTTTTACTCATGTTCTCTATCTTTTTCCTCAACTTCTCTATCCTTTGCTCTTTCCTCAAGTTCTCTTAATTTAACCTTTCTAGCTGTCTTTCTTCTCTCTCAATTCTTTCTCTTTCAAGTCTTTCCTGGATCTTAGCACTAATGAAAGATTCTAAAATTTTTTCCTGTTATTCCTAACTTACTTCCAGCGTTCATCCAAAACTGGTATTCATCCATACTTGCAAGAATAACTTAAACTATCAGGGGAAATGAAACGGGTATTAAAGAAAATGGAGGGTTCAATTCCTGCTCTGCTCAAACTGTAAATAAACCAGAGGGTTCGATCCCTGCTTCAATTAAACAATATGTATTAATGAAAACGAAGGGTTCTATGCCGGCTACGAGAAAACAGTAAGTAGAATGGGGTCACTTGATCATCCAATCTTCTCACCAAAAAATCAAGAGTGTCCTATGACAGTTCCCTTGATATAATAAAGAGCTCAATGAAACAAGTTGTCACTGGAAAATCTCGGGTCCCTAGAGTCTAATCCTCCAAAGTGTTTCAAGCTCACACACAATTAGGTGGCAGAATTAAATATTATATCCTGCCTGACTTGACTTACAATAAATTGAGACTATAGCAATCACCAAATCTTTTAAATACCTGTACTGTAGTGCTACCATAGAGAATGATTACTCATGGCTGGTGGTAACCGTCTGTGGTATGCAGCGTTGAAGTTCCAATGGTAGATTCGAGATGGAGTTGAACCTTGATTCACTAGAGTTGATCCTGGCAAGGTCGCCACTTGTGAAGGCTTACTCAGCCCTGTAACAACTTCAGACAGTATTACCAAGGCTGGCTCCCCTCAGGAAAATTAGTGAATAGAAAAAGAAATAACAGACAAACATAAACAATTTATTATATAGAAAATATAAAATGTAAAACACTTAAATATGAAATGTTAATCCTACATTAAAGAAAATGAAAAATGAAAAATATAAATGATAACTGAATTCAACGCTAATGTAGATAGGGGTGTCTGGTGTTGGTGACACTGTTGTTGAAATCGTAGCCGTTGCTGATGATGGGGGGGGTCGCAGATGTTGGTTACGACCCACTGGCTAGTTCTTCACAGTAGATAGAGCCTCGAGTAGTATCCCGATGACAGGAAAGCAGGTTCTTTAACGCTGCAATTATGTGGGGTTACATCCTGCAATGTCATACAGGTGCACAGGTAATTCAATCCAAAATGGGACGTCTCCAGGACATTAGTCCGTCTCCTGTTCTTCTCGTTGATTGACAGGTGACCCTCACTGTCATCCAAGAGTAGTGTTGGGAGCTGTGAGTCGAGTGATTTACTGTTTGACCAGAGCCCCACACGTCACCTTTCGGGGGGGGGGAGAGGGAGGGGAAGGGATAGCCGGAGCTAGACTGACCCTACCTTAACAAGCAGCCGGCAGTCAAACTATCACTTTCAGGAGGGGAAAAAAGGGGGAAAAACGGGGGCTTGAATTACCCTAAACCCTTTAAATAGTAGCCGGCAATGAAACTATTGTTTTCTATATTGCTACTCCTATCTATTGAACTTTTCCCTCACAAGCTGTTGGAGTGTGAGCAAAGTAACATTTATGAGGGATTCAGGGAAACGGCAGGCCAGACTTGAGTCCTGGGGATGGGAAGTACAGTGCTGCACTCTAAAGGAGGGATGTTGCATTTTTAAAAACTGTAGTGTAAAGCCCCCTTTCGGGCAAACAATGAGGGAGTGAAGATGGTGAAATTTTTTTCTTTTGGCCACCCTCCTTTGGTGGGAATCGGCAAGTGTGTTAAAAAAAAAAAATCTGACCCTTTCCCCCCCATAACTAATCACTTTTTAAATTTTTTTAAGTGACACAAACCTTGAAAAAGCAAACAAATCAAACACCACTCTCATTGACAAACCATTCAGTAAATTTTACTAATGTATAAAAAACCCATTTGTCACCATTAGTTTTTTTTTACAATATTAAAAGAGTCTGTGATTTTAAGGAATGCTGGGAAAAAAGCACCAACTGAACACGACGATGAAAACTTTTTAAGGAAGTGCTGGAGGAGCACCAACGAAAAGACTGATGAAAAAACTTTTTAAAAGGAAGTGCTGGAGAAGAGCACCAACTGAACACCTGTTTAAAACTTTTTAAAGGGAAGGGGCGGGAGAAACACCAACGAACACGACTGATGAAAAACATTTTAAGGGAAAGTGCGGAGAAGAGCACCAACTGAACACACTGAGTAAAACATTTTAAGGGGAATGCTGAAAGGAGCCCAACGAACCGACTGATGTAAAACATTTAAAAGGAAGTGCTGGAGAAGGCCCCAAACTGAACTAACTGATTTAAAACATTTTAAGAAGGCTGGAAAGGAGCACCAACGAACACGACGATGAAAACTTTTCAAGGAAGTCGGAAAAGGAGCACCAATAACACGACTGTTTAAAAAACATTTAAGGAAGTCGGGAGGAGCACCAACTGAACAGACGTGCAAAACTTTTTTAAGGGAAAGTGCTGAGGAGCCCAACTGAACACGACTGATGTAAAACATTTTAAGGAAGTGCTGGAGAGCACCAATGAACACGACTGTTAAAAACTTTTTAAAAGGAATTTAAAGGGACACCAACTGAACACACGATTAAAACTTTTTAAGGAGTCTGAGGAGCACCAACGAACACGACTGATGTAAAACTTTCACATTACAACTCTTAAAAAACTCCATAAATAGTCATCCCTTTTTGAATTTTAATAAAAATGTCAGATGCTGTGGTTAAAAAGGAAAAGGACTGAAATAGTCACTCAGGTATTGTTGTAAACCATGTTGCGCACAGCACCCGGTATTGTGGAACTGTCACTCAGATGTTGTGGCCGTCACTCAATGTTTGGTACTGTCACCGTGTTGTGGGGGCGTCATCAGATGTTGTGGTACGTCACTCAGGGTTTGGGACTGCCCCCTCAGATGTTGTGGGACTGTCACTCAATTTTGGTACTGCCCCCCAGGGGTTTGGGTACTGCCACTCAATGTTGTGGGCTGTCACTTAAATGTTGTGGTACGTCCTCAGGTTGGGTACTGTCACCAGATAATGTGGTGCTGTCACTCAGGTGTTGTGGTACGTCACTCAGGTGTTGTGGACTACCCAGTGTTTGGTACTGTCATCAGGTTTGTGGTATACACTCGGGTGTTTTGGTACTGTCACTCAGGTGTTGGGGTACTATCACCCGGGATTATAAAATTATAATTAGCTCTTTGTTTATTGCACATAAATTGTTCCAATATTTTTCAAAAAATTTTACCCATATTATTGCAGTGTTTTATTTGTAAATTTAAGAGATTTACAAAAATGTTATTAACATATAAATATTAGTCAAATATTACGGGTTTTGTCACAATATTGCTAATAAAACATATAATTAAAAGTTTACAATAAAAACAATTTATTTTATGTCACGGTGGCAATTTTGGGATACTTAATACTGCAAAAAGGTGGTGTCGACTTGTTCCAGGACCAACATAAAGGAGTGCTTATATGGACGCGCCCTTTGGTCCACCCAACTAGGTCGTCAGTTTTTGTAGGAATTAATCGGTGGGATTAGACACTTGTGGTTGTGTTAAGGAAATGCAGTTGTGAGATTACTTGCTGGGGGTGTTAAAGTAAGTGTGGGGGAGGGTAATTATTCTCATTGCCTCATCGCTCTGGGCTGTGTGGACCTACTCGAAAACGCTCCTCATTCCCTGACTGCAGTGGGTGAGGTGGTCTTGTCCCCCCTCTCCCGAAAAAACCAGGAAACCCCATCACCAACATGGGTTTATAATAGACGCAGGATCAACCTGTCGGCGTTGAGCTTCTCTGAGGGCAATGCCCCATTTCACCCAAGTTTTACTATCAAAACATCAGAGGACTAGGGCACGGGATGGAGATTTAGGGTGTAGCTTTAAATGGAGCACATAGAATTTTTGTGAAACTGCTTTCCAACGGTCCTTGAACGTTGTCAACCTTTTTCAGACTAATCTTGATGCAACACCAGCTTTTCATGTAAATGATTGATGTATCCAACTTATACATCGAAAAACTGCAAATGTCCCATTTCGGGCTGATGAGACAGACACAAGAAGATTTTTAGGAAAAAGGAATTGTTAATTTGGCCCAGCAGGTACGGGGTGACGGTGCCTATCAGGTCGGGCCAAAAGGGCACTTTAACCAAAAATGACTTTGCGACACCCATACCGTCCTACGGTACCTACAGGAATTCAGGACACGGTCAGGGTTTCGTACGCCAGGCAAAGACGTACATGCCGACTTGTAGGAAGGGTGATCAAAGCAGGGGCGTGTGGGAAGCGGCAACGAGCTCCTGGCCCAAAGGCGAGTCATCCACTTCTACCCCCGGGGGAGCGGGAAAATATCAACGACGTAAGGAGGGCGGGGTCGTCTAGAGTGAGATAGTGGATGGGGCGCATAAGCTGGGGGAAGGGTGGGGGGGCCCTTGACCAGTTGCCTGTCCGGGAACACTTCCAAGGATGGAGACGAGCAAAAGGGCAGGAGGAATTTTGGAAATTGAGGAAAACACTGGGGGTGCTGAAGTCCTTTCACCGCCTGAGGAGGGGGCTGACCCAAAAAATAGTAAGGGGACTTTTTTGACAGCTGGGTGCATAAACACAGGAGAACTATCCGACGACGGGGGTACAGCTGACTGAATGCACCGGGATCTTTGAAACGTTACAGGGGGGTTGGGGTACATTGTGGGGCATCCCCAGCCCAACATGGAGGACGATTGTCACAAAAAAGGGCCGCTGCTCGGATTGGGATGATGTCCTAATGCCACGCAGCCCCTGGGAAGCAAATAGGGCAAAGGTGAAGGTGTGGGGCCACGACAGGGCACCGAAAAAAGGGGGGAAGAGGGAAATGTGAAGGTGACAAGGGACCCATAAGTTCTGGTGCCCATGGGAAGAGTGAAAAGGGGGCAGGGGGGAAATTTTAATGGGCCTCCGGGTATGACAAAAACTTGAAAAATTTAGACATTTATGCAACCAGGGGAATCTTTATTGAAGAAATTTTCGCCACACATTTGACTTCATCAGAAATCAAAGTAAAAGGGGTGAACTTTGAACCAAGACCCAGATGTTCAGTGTCTGAAGAGTGAGAATTTTTTAAAAAAACCGACGTTGAAGAATTGAACACTTTTTAAACACATGGAATCTTTATTGAAGAAACGTTCGCCACACAGTGGTTTTTCATCGCCCAGTAAAAAGTAGAAAGGGGTAATAGAGGAGAATTTGGGGTAATCATCCTAAACCCTGGAATCGATGTGTTCAGCCATCACTTTTGGGGAAGTGCAGCTAGGCCAAGAAGTGGCTTATTACTGCAGTCACAAAATCAAAGCAGCGGGAGGGGGTATCACAGGGGGCCCTGCCAAAGGCAGCGTTATCACAAATTTTGCAAGAGAGCCACTTGGGTTAAACACTTGATTGAGAGAGCCACAGCTACTGAAAGTTACAAACTCAATTAATTAAGTAGTACTGAGCGCTAGGCAAATAAAAATAAAAAATTAGACATGGTAATATTAGCCTCAATCTTTTTATTAATAGCAAAATAAAGCCAAACTTTCTTTATGCTCCTTTTCCTACTGGCGGTCGGGATGGCTGTTCACAAATTGCATTTTTTTTTTAACCAAAAATCGATCCATCATAACGGACACTCTGACTGTACTTTGGTTTAAATAAAACATCCCATCGCAGCTAGCTTCCCAAGCAGAACGCTAATCGTTCTTTCATATATGTTGCTGCAGTCTCAAATATCTGTTGCCTATTTTCAAACACAAATCCCCAAAAGGGGTAACGAAATACGCCAGTCTCCCCCCCGAAAGCTTAACTCTACTGATTCAGCGAAAAACCACCGACCCTGGGCTAACGAGTGCCTGATCAATTTCCCATGGTGGACCATAGATTTCTGTATGACAGGTTGGGGTTAAAAAGTTATCCTACTTGTTTCGCTTCCATCTCACCTCATAAAAATATGTATTTTCCTTGAAAAATTATTTTTCTATATTTTTTTTTTTTATTAATTAATTTATATATTTTTCGAGAGCCTGAACTGGGCATCGCGAGCCGCCAGCGGCTCGCGAGCCATGAATGAATACCACTGGTTTAAAGGGGGTTGTTATGGGCACGGGGGGTGGGGGGCAACTACCAGGATAAAAATTTGTCAAGGTAAAGGGGAAACTGGGGGAGTTACAAAAAGAGGTTTAAAGTGAAAGGGGTGAGGCGGGGGAGAGGAGGTGCTTTGGGGGAGACAAGCCATCAGCGTGTGTGTTGCGACAACAAAAACAAAGACAGCAGGTAACAGCATTGGAGGTTTAGAGGTACTGAATGGGGGGAGGTTATAGGGGGGCGGAAATACAGCTACGAAAGGAATGTAAAAGGGAATCGGATATGCGATAAATGGTAAAGGGTTTTGGGAAAAAAGGGGGAGGGGGGGAATGTCCCTTTAGAAAAGGGTGTGTGAGTAGGACGGAATTTAGGGGGAAAGTGATAGGAAGGCTTTAGGAACGTAATAACAGAAGAGAAAAAGAGTTGGGTTTAGGGGGAAAGAGGAAGGGCAAAGCACCGGGAATAACGGTCTCCCTGCTGAATTTTATCTACAACATTTGGAAGGTTTCTGGTTAGATTAAAACAATAAAGGAGAAGGGGGTGATGGGGACAAGCGCAACAGCATTTTTTTTTAGTGTTGGTCCCCAAAGGTAAGGGGCAGCACAAACCCCCAAGGATACCGTGCCATATCGCTGTTATGTTTCCTAAAGTCTTGGGTAATCGGTTTAAATATGTGGTAGAGAGAGTGGTTTCGAAAATGCAGTATGGATTTCCGGGAAGGGCATGATTGAAGGTCATTGGAAAAAATGAAAGTTTTTGGGGGTCAAATGGGGGGGGGAGGGGGGGGGGTTGTTGGTTTTAGTCTGGCAGGGGGGCCCATCAGAATGGAAAGCTATACTTTTGGGGGCAAGGTTTTGGGGGAAAAAAGTTAATTGGGGACCCACGTTCTTAAAGGAGCAAAAAGGGGACAGATTAATGGATGCTTGGGAGGGGATTTAATGGGTAGGGGGCATTGGCAGGGGTTCCCATGTCCAAATATGCTTTTCGTGCATTTAGGACCCCTCTATGAATGTTTAACTTGTTATAAAACAGTGGGGTGAGGAGAGGTAGGGAAAGTGTGGCCTGGAAAAATTTGGAATTAACGATACAACAGCCTGGTTCGGAAGGGATGCGTTGGGGTTTTTTGGAAAGTTTGTGCAATTGTTTGGAAGTGCAACAGGGATGCAGGTAAATAGTGAGAAGTCAATGGTCATAGGGGTTTGGGGGATTGGGGGGATGATGGGGGTGGGAACGTTTGTGAGGGAAAAAAACGGGTCCCCTTTTAAAAATTTTTTGGGATCATCTATAAAAAAGATTGGACGCGCTCAGAGGAAACTTTAAAAAGGGTTTATGGAAGGATCCTGGGGGACTGGGGGCCTGCGACCCCATCATCTAACTCTCGTCAAAAAGTATTTTAATAAATGTTTTATTGATATAAAGTTTTTGGGACATAGCAACCATGTTTCCAATAACAGGGACGGGGATTGTGGGGTTCGAGATGGGTGTTTAACTTTTGTGGGGTTCAAGGTGCGATTGGGTGAGGAGAGAGGTTTTAAGTTACCTGTGCCCCCTGGTGGGTTGGGTTGTGGATTTAAAGGAGGGTTTTAAATGGTGTTTCTTTAAAAGGGGGGTTTTGCACGAAGGGTGAGAGGGGGGAGCGAAAAAAAATACATGATAGGTTTGGGTAAGTTGTATGGGGGGTGTGGAGTGAGGGGAAAGTTAAACTGTTTGAGGCTTTTTATGTTGGTTTGAGAACCCAGGGAAAAATTTTAAAAGGGGGATTAAGAAGGTTGCTTGCAGGGGGGATTGTTGTACCCTTGAGGGGTTGCCCCCTGTAGGGATGGAAAGTATTTTGGGATATTTACAATGAAGTTTAAAACTAGGTAAAGGGGGGGTAACGTACGTTTTTTGCATGGGATACTACCGCGGGGGGTACTAAGAACCCAAAGGGTTTTGTGGCGGGGGCTGCGGGAAACTGTGGTGGGGGGTGAGACAGCGTTCCATGCAGTATACTTTTGTGAGGGGCTGGGGGTGTTAGATATTGGTTGGTAGGTGGACAGGGGGGTGGGGGGGCCCAGGGTGTCTTTTTGCGGCACTAAGCCTAGATTGGGGGTTCAACAGAGTTCAAAGAGTTTGGATTATATAATGGGGGATTAATATATAATAACGTGGTGATGAGGGGGGGGGTGGGGTTTTTGAGGTGTGGAGGGGTACCGTAACGGGTTTTTCTCAATGTCCGTAACAAGAACTGTATGGGAGGGGGTGGGGAAGATTTTTTCGGAAATTTTTAGAAATTTTAAAGTTTGGGTTTCCTCAGATTTTGCGACTTGGGTGATGAGTAAGGGGTGGGGGTTTGGGGGTTACATATGAGAAGAGGGAAATTCATGGGACAAAGCGAGTCCCTCCTGGGGGGTGAGAGTGAGCTGTATGTGGGTATAAAGGGGTAGAGTGTGGCATAAGTGTATGTAGCAAAGCAAGTGGGGAAAAAACAAAAATGATAAATCAAGTAATTATGTAGCAACGTATTGAGAATTCTGTTTTGATGTTCAGGGTCGTCATGACCTTCTTAAATATTAAGTGTAATGGTGTTAAGATTATAATGAAGACCTTTTGGGGCTTTGGGCTAGTAATTGTCTAAAGCCTTTATTGGGGATGTTCATGTGCGATATTAGTATCACAATTTGGGTTAATTTTTTGTTTTTTTTTTTTTGTGTTTTTGTGGGGTTTATGAGTGTCTGACTTTTTTTTAGCATTATATTTTGTGCTCCCCTGTTGAGAGGGCGGGAAGGGGTAATGACCCCAAAAATTGTACGACCCTTAAAATTTTGTAATGGGGAATTATGTATGTTTTGAGAATTTTCCCGTATCTGGGGTTAGTTTTGGAAAGAGTACTACTTTTGTTAACGGAATTATGAAAGATCACTCGTTAAGACTAATTGAAGGTTGTGATTAACGGTATATTTTAAAAGGAACATTCTTGCTATTGAATTGCACCTTTTTCACATAATATTATTAACTTTATATAATATATATATATATATAAATAATATATATAATATATATATATTATATAATTTTATATATATATTATATAAATTTTATATATAAATCCAAATCTTGGGTTTCAATGGGTGTTTAATACTTAATATTTTACCCGGGATGATGGATCTGTACCTTTTGTCAGTTAGGTTTTTTTCGTGAAATACGGTCAATTAAACCCCCCTTCTTTTTCATGGTATTTTTTGTTTTGAATGTGTGTACGCATTTTGAGGTGTTAATTGTTGTTATTTATGAAATGTCAAGGCGGCTTATATCAGGATAACACCTTTTTGATTTTGTTTGGAAAAATTTTGCTTGTCCTTCACCTTTTTCCCTGACAAGTGGGGGGTTTTTCTCTTAACTTTTCAAATGTGATCACCGTGGGCAAGGGGATTAAAATTATTAATATAAGTGGAGGGTTAAGATTTTTATTTTTTTTTTTTAATGACTAAAGAGGGGTTGTAGTGAGGAAAATTACAAAAAAACGCGATTCCAAAAAACTTAGAAACCCAGTGAATACTAGAAAAGGGCTGCCCTTTTAGCACCAGCCCGTTACTGGTTTTTTTGTAACAAGGTCATATCCTTTTCCCAAATTTTCCATTAAAATTCAGTATTATTCAATAGTGCTTCAGGATTACAACTGTTAGCTACTAACTAGAGAAATTACAAATTAATAATTTAGAAATCCATTAAGTTGTCTAGAGGTATAATAAACAAATTAAATTAAACACAGCAATCAAAATAAACAATCTCTCTGATTATCAATATTATTGAGTGCTGAAAGCACATATCACAATTTATATAAATCTTAAGTACCGTCTGGGGGGTACATTAACATTTAATAAGAATATTACAAAATAAGTACAAGTAAGTTTGTGTATGGTGTAAATGCTCAAAGTAGATCACTATGTCACACTACTCGACTAACTTAAACAGTGGATGACAAAGTCCTCACATAAACTAACATCTTGACCGAACTGCAACCAGAACAGTCGCTTGAAACAATGAAAAGAATGCTATGCCCAATGCCATAATAACAACGACTGCGACACAATCAGGATCAAGAGATAATATACCGACACTAATAGGGACCATACAGCCGATCCTCCTACAAAAGTTACAAAACTCCATAATACAAAATCAAAGTCAGCAGAGGAAAACCCGACTGTGACAAAACACAGAAACCAGTACAAAATTAGGTCCGAAGCCTATAGCATAAGACAGAGATGTTCAGAGAGTCTAACGACACACAACCACAGTAACACCGTCGAAAATCACTAAGTCTATACAATGTTCTGGAACAGAGTATCTACAGAACGAACAAAATATGAGACCAGATATCAATCTGTCCAAACCAACAAAGCGAGTCTAGAGCAGACTGACTACTTAGGCGAGGTGAGGACACCCGCCCCCTCGATTGAGGACACCCCCCCCTCGATCACGTGATAGCCCCGTGGACAGCACAGCTCAGAAGCTGGCAG
Organism: Cherax quadricarinatus; assembly: GCF_026875155.1. NCBI lineage: Eukaryota > Metazoa > Arthropoda > Malacostraca > Decapoda > Parastacidae > Cherax > Cherax quadricarinatus. The sequence goes on along the minus strand of NC_069484.1, from coordinate 1,313,910 downwards.
TATAACGAGCGACAAGCGATAATTACAGTAGTTTGACAATCAAGACTTGAACTGAGCACATATTATGTACATCCTAAAAACATAAGTCAAATAATAATATAACAGTCAAATAATAATATAAAATCATACATTTACGATTTAGCTATTATCGCAAATATAAGCAATATAAAATTAAATGAAAAGGTAATATACATTATATATACATAATAATCATTGTAACCCATTCAGGGGTTGCAACACCCCCCCAACACGACAGAGGGTCGCACTAGGAGTTGCATTAATGTCTTTCACATTATTTCTGATTACTCATATCAATACAATTTAATATAAACATTAATCAAAGTCTCTCTTGTGCCAAGCACCTCTACAATTTCACAGCGTCCATCACTAGGATATGCCCCTAGTACTAGGGCAGTACACAGTATCGTATCTCTGCATACTCGTGGTTATGTACATCAGTGTAGAGACAGGATAGCGCTGACAAGGAGGGCACGTTGAGGCTCGATCATAGTAGAGGAGACTGCATTCCACTCTTAATTAGTGGTTGTGGAATGCGAGGCAGTATGAACATCTGAGTGTGAAACAGCTTAAGGTGTGTAGTGAAGGGGGGGGGGTCTGCGACAGGACAGTGTTGCGTCACGCCATACCTCGCCCACACGACACTACCCACTCAACACTCAGCTTGTCTCCTGCTCACACAACAATACTGTGAATACATAAATATAATAATTAGACATGACATGAGTATATATAGTTAATATGGGCTGGAGGGATTAAGTTACTTTAATGAAATTGACATAGCAAGTAACAAAAGGTATTTGGGCATAAAATTACGTTAATTTAATGTAACTGATAATTATTAAGGACGAGACAGAGCGTCAGCAATTACATTACAATGACCACTTATGTGTTTTATACTAATAGAATAAGGTTGGATTCTGAGGGCCCACCTCATGATCCTAGCATTTTTACTTTTCATAGTGTTTATATAAGTGAGTGGACTGTGGTCAGAAAAAACGTTAATTTTAAATGGGGAAGTGCCCAAATACACGTCAAAATGTTCCAAGGACACCACAAGAGCTAGAGCCTCTTTCTCAATAGTGGCATAATTTTTCTGGTGTCGTTTAAGCTTAGATGAATAGTAACATATAGGATGGAGAATATCAGTGGATGTTGACTGTTGGAGCAGCACAGCACCCACTGCATAACAACTCTCATCTATATGTAAAAAGATGGGAAGATTGAAATTAGGACTCAACACTGGAGCAGAGGAAAGCAGATGCTTCAACCTTTTGAAGAAATCTGAACAATGTCTAGTCCAGATAAACTGAACTTTGCTACTAGAGCTCATAGTGAGAGGTGTAGGTGGAGGTGCGCTGCTGGCTTGCCTGTCACTTGACACACGTGGCAACGTCGCACATGATCAGCTACTGTTTCCTTCATCTTTGGCCAAGTAAAATGTTTTGCCAGTTTACCGAGTGTCTTCTTGACACCCAAATGTCCTCCTATGGGACTATTGTGAGCAAAATCAATGGCTTGTTCACGAAATGTAACTGGTAACACTTCTAGATGCTTAACTGTGGTGGAAACACTATCAGCTGACAACTTACATGTATTTTTCTCCATCAGTACACCGTTACTATAATAATAACAATTATCGAGATCCTTTGCTTCACTCTCAGTAACTGCTATATCTCTCAGTTTTTCCAGTGACTGATCAACAAACTGATCCTTGATTAAATCATCATGAGTAAGAAATTTAACGTCAGTTGTGTCTTGATTAGGTTGATGACCGGGGGGAGTTAGTGTTAATGACCCTGGGCGCAGAGCGTCACTAAACAACATATTCAAGCGCAAATCATTGTCATCCACTAACTCAACAGGAGACAAGGATGGATGCTGAATCTTTGACATAGCTCTAGTAATTGCGCTGAGAGGAAATAAAATAGGTTTCTCTCTACAAGCTTCAATGGCATAATTATCATCAGTGTTATTATCAATCACAAGTGGTTCTCTACATATACCAGCATGAAGGATATCGTTCCCTATCAACAAGTCCACTGACCTGATGGGAAATACACCCCTGGATATATCCACTGAAATATAACCAGTGTAATAGCTTGTTTCAATATAAACTTTGTGCAGAGGCACTTTTATAACAGCCCCTCCATAGGCTTCTAACAATACATCTATCTTGCAATAGGTATCATCAGTTATGGGCAGTACATCTTCTCTTAATAATGTGAGATAACTGCCAGTGTCTCTGAAAGTAATTATCTCAGTTAGATGAGATTTGTCAAATCCTATTCTACCTCTTGAAAAGTAAGGACTCATCACTGAACGAATCTTTTCGTCAGATACACTTTCTGACGCTAGTCATCTATCCTGAGTAACATTATCTAAAACAGTAGGATAAGAGGAATTTCTAGGATTTTGGTGCTCGGAAGAGGATACGACTTGAGTGGGGGCGCCAGCCGCACGACTGCTTCTCGTATCTCTTTCTAATTTATAGCAATACTCTCTAGCATGTCTTTTCCTGTTACAATAGGTACATTTAACTTTCTTCTTCTCGATACCAGATTTCTGTCTAGAAAGAGAGACAGATTCAGGATTGTGAGCTTTCCTGGTAAAGGTACGAGAAGTTACAGTAGCAGGTACATCAGGCCGGCAATGAGCAGCTGATTTAGGTTGCCACCTTCTAGGACAATTTTTAGTTACCTTGTTTCTTTGTGTTTTAGTACGTACAAGTTTGTGAGAAATCTCGTAATTGTCTGCTAATGCTGCAGTTTCCAGAATATCTGAGGTAGTATGATCGATCAGATATTCTTGTATGTCAGCAGACATACAGTTGTTAAACTCTTCATGTAGTAACAACTGAACAAGACTGTCGTAGTTGTTACACTTGGCAGACCTACACCACCTCTGAAATGCAACTTTTTTCTAACAAGCAAATTCTACACAAGTTAGATCTTGTCGTCGTTGTAACGTACGAAATGCTCTTTGATAACTTACAAGTAACAAGTTATACGTCTCTAGAATTGTTTGTTTGACAGCGTCAAAACTAATGTACTTGGTAAATGGCAAAGCTGCAGTACAGGTTTGAGCTCTTCCCGTCAAAGCAGTATGCAACAATGTTGCCCAGTGTTTATGTGACCAGTTCATAGCACGTGCCTGGTTCTCAAACACATCAAAATAGGTGTCTAAGTCACTCTCAAAAAACTTAGGAACCATGGATGCAGCTTTCTGCACATTAAAAGTGTCCTGTGATCTATCAGTCTGTTGTCTTAACAGACGAACATTTTCTCTTTGGAAATCTTCTTCGTTCAATTTCCTCTGTGCCTCTATTTGTGCAGTCTGCAACATAATGAGATGTTCCAACCTCTCAAACTGTTCCTGAGAGATAGGACCAGTAGGTAATGGAGGAGTAGGGAAATTAACATGGTCTGGACGGTCCTTAGGTCGGACACTTGGTCCAGCCATCTCTAGAGTGTCTAGATCTGGTCTAGGATAAGTAGATACAGGTGTAGCATACACTGTACTAGTATTAGGCTGAGTCATCCTACCAGCTATACTCTGTACTATAGTGTCAGTGAAGGAAGGAGTGAGCGAGAACTGATCTACACTAGGCTCAGACACTAGGCTCACTTCTGCTCTAGTTGCTCTTTCATCTTCATCAAATAGAGTCAAACTTCCTAATTGTGACACTAGACTTTCTGAATCTGAATCATAATCAGACATCTCTGTTTGAGCAGGAAACAATATATCTTTAATTAACGCTCTGACAGTTTCTGCGGTGTAATTCCTGTTATATGTCACACCGAGATATTTGGCTACTCGCCAACACGTCTGAAGTTTTAATGTACTTAACTCAGACAAAGTCAGAGTATCAATTAACTGTTTCACTTTGGCATACATCACAAAAATAATTGTACTACGAGAGAGTGATTATGGGAAACTATAATCCTAATACGAATTTTACTGTTAGTTGTCTTAGAGTTAGAACTCATAAACAGTATTTCCATCTCCTTGGATCAAGAGACTCAGTCAAGTACATACATCCACCTGGTATGTTGTACAAGACTAAACTCAAAGTCTTCAGATTAGGAAAGTACTCAAAGTGTTTGATCATAGAAGTACTAGTATGTCAAACTGGACAATTTCTCCAACACCTTGGATCAAGAGAATCCCGGACAGGCCCCCATTTGTTACAAAAAACGCGATTCTAAAAGCTTAGAAATCTCCAGTGAATACTAGAAAGGACTGCCCTTCTAGAATCCAGCCTGTTACTGGGTTTTCATAACAAGTAGTCAGTATCCTTGTCCAATTATCCATTAAAATTCAGTATTATTCAATAATTCTTCAGGATTACAACTGGTAGGCTACTAACTAGAGAAATTAAAATTTAATAAATTTATTAATCATTAAATTGTCTAGAGGTATATTATCAAATTAAATTAATCACAGCAATCAAAATAAAATCAATCTCTCGAGTTCAATATTATTGTGCTGAAAGCACATATCACATTTATAATTCTTAAGTACCGTCTGGTACATTAACATTTAATAAGATATTACAAATATGTACAAGTAAGTTTGTGTATGCGTGTAAATGCTCTAAGTAGTTCACTATGTCTCACGACTCGACTAGACTTAAACAAGTGACTGACAAAGTCCTCACATAAACTAACTTTTGACCGACGGGCCCAACCAGAACAGTCTGCTTGAACAATGAAAAGAATGCTAAGCCCAATAGCCATATAACAAGCGACTGCGACACAATCAGGTTTCAAGGAGATAATATAACGACACTAAGTAGGGACCATCAGCAGATCTCCACAAAAGTTAAAAAACTCCGATAATACTGAATCTAATTTCCCAGCATAGGAAAAACCCGACTGTGACAAACACAAAAACCCAGTACAAAAGTAGGTCAGAAGCTATAGCTAAGGACCTAAGATGTTCAGAGTGTCTAAGCGACACACAACCTCAGTACAACGTCTAAAATCACTAAGTCTATACAATCTTCTGTGAACAGAGTTCTACAGAACTAACAAGAATAATGAGACAGACAATCTGTCCAACCACCCAGCGAGTCTAGAGCAGACTGAATACTTCACGAGAGGTGGGGGACACCCCCCCCTCGATTCACGTGATAGCCCCGTGCACAGCACAGCTCAGAAGCTGGCAGTATAACGAGCGACAAGCGATAATTACAGTAGTTTGACAATCAAGACTTGAACTGAGCACATATTATGTACATCCTAAAAACATAAGTCAAATAAGAATATAACAGTCAAATAATAATATAAAATCATACATTTACGATTTAGCTATTATCGCAAATATAAGCAATATAAAATTAAATGAAAAGGTAATATACATTTATATACATAATAATCTTTTGAAAACCCATTCAGGGGTTGCAACACCCCCCCAACACGACAGAGGGTCGCACTAGGAGTTGCATTAATGTCTTTCACATTATTTCAGATTACTCATATCAATAAAATTTTAATATAAACATTAATCAAAGTCTCTCTTGTGCCAAGCCCTCTACAATTTCACAGCGTCCATCACTAGGAATGCCCCTATTTACTAGGGCAGTACACAGTATCGTATTCTGCATACTCGTGGTTATGTACATCAGTGTAGGGGACAGGATAGCGCTACTAGGAGGGCACGTTGGGTCAAATCATAGTAGAGGAGACTGCATTCCACTCTTAATTAGTGGTTGTGGAATGCGAGCAGTATAAAACATCTGAGTGTGAAACAGCTTAAGGTGTTAGTGAAGGGGGGGTCTGCGACTGGACAGTGTTGCATCACGCAGTACCTCGCCCACACGACACTACCCACTCAACACTCAGCTTGTCTCCTGCTCACACAACAATATTTGTGAATACATAAATATAATAATTAGACATGACATGGAGTATATATAGTTAATATGGGCTTGGGGGATTAAGTTACTTTAAATGAATTTGAACATAGCAAGTAACAAAAGGTATTTGGGCATAAAATTACGTTAATTTAATGTAACTGATAATTATTAAGGACGAGACAGAGCGTCAGCAATTACATTACAATGACCACTTATTTTGTTTTTACTAATAGAATAAGGTTGGATTCTGAGGGCCCACCTCATGACCCTTTGCTTTTTTTACTTTTCATAGTGTTTATATAAGTGAGTGGACTGTGGTCAGAAAAAACGTTAATTTTAAATGGGGAAGTGCCCAAATACACGTCAAAATGTTCCAAGGACACCACAAGAGCTAGAGCCTATTTCTCAATAGTGGCATAATTTTTCTGGTGTCGTTTAAGCTTAGATGAATAGTAACATATAGGATGGAGAATATCAGTGGATGTTGACTGTTGGAGCAGCACAGCACCCACTGCATAACAACTCTCATCTATATGTAAAAAGATGGGAAGATTGAAATTAGGACTCAACACTGGAGCAGAGGAAAGCAGATGCTTCAACCTTTTGAAGAAATCTGAACAATGTCTAGCCCAGATAAACTGAACTTTGCTAAAAGGCTCATAGTGAGGGGTGTAGGTGAGGTGCGCTGCTGGTTTTGCCTGTCACTTGACACATGTGGCAACGTCGCACTGATCAGCTACTGTTTCCTTCATCTTTGGCCAAGTAAAATTTTTTTGCCAGTTTACCAAGTGTCTTCTTGACACCCAAATGTCCTCCTAGGGGAAACTATTGTGAGCAAAATCAATGGCTTGTTCACGAAATGTAACTGGTAACACTTCTAGATGCTTGCTGTGGTGGAAACACTACAGCTGACAACTTACATGGTATTTTTCTCCATCAGTACACCGTTACTATAATAATAACAATTATCGAGATCCTTTGCTTCACTCTCAGTAACTGCTATATCTCTCAGTTTTTCCAGTGACTGATACAAACTGATCCTTGTTTTAAATCATCATGAGTAAGAAATTTAACGTCAGTTGTGTCTTGACTAGGTTGATGACCGGGGGGAGTTAGTGTTAATGACCCTGGGCGCAGAGCGTCACTAAACAACATATTCAAGCGCAAATCATTGTCATCCACTAACTCAACAGGAGACAAGGATGGATGCTGAATCTTTGACATAGCTCTAGAAAATTGCGCTAAAGGAAATAAAATAGGTTTCTCTCTACAAGCTTCAATGGCATAATTATCATCAGTGTTATTATCAATCACAAGTGGTTCTCTACATATACCAGCATGAAGGATATCGTTCCCTATCAACAAGTCCACTGACCTGATGGGAAATACACCCCTGGATATTTTCCACTGAAATATAACCAGTGTAATAGCTTGTTTCATATAAACTTTGTGCAGAGGCACTTTTATAACACCCCCTCCATAGGCTTCTAACAATACATCTATCTTGCAATAGGTATCATCAGTTATGGGCAGTACATCTTCTCTTAATAATGTGAGATAACTGCCATGTCTCTGAAAGTAATTATCTCAGTTAGATGAGATTTGTAAAATCCTATTCTCCCCTCTTAAAAAGTAAGGACTCATCACTGAACGAATCTTTTCCGTCAATACACTTTTGACGCTAGTCATCTATCCTGAGTAACATTATCTAAAACAGTAGGATAAGAGGAATTTCTAGGATTTTGGTGCTCGGAAGAGGATACGACTTGAGTGGGGGTGCCAGCCGCACGACTGCTTCTCGTATCTCTTTCTAATTTATAGCAATACTCTCTAGCATGTCTTTTCCTGTTACAATAGGTACATTTAACTTTCTTCTTCTCGATACCAGATTTCTGTCTAGAAACAGAGACAGATTCAGGATTGTGAACTTACCTGGTAAAGGTACGAGAAGTTACAGTAGCAGGTACATCAGGCCGGCAATGAGCAGCTGATTTAGGTTGCCACCTTCTAGGACAATTTTTAGTTACCTTGTTTCTTTGTGTTTTAGTACGTACAAGTTTGTGAGAAATCTTGTAATTGTCTGCTAATGCTGCAGTTTCCAGAATATCTGAGGTAGTATGATCGATCAGATATTCTTGTATGACAGCAACATACAGTTGTTAAACTCTTCATGTAGTAACAACTGAACAAAAACTGTCGTAGTTGTTCACTTGGCAGACCTCCCACCCCCTCTGAAATGCAACTTTTTTCTCACGAGCAAATTCTACACAAGTTTGATCTTGTCGTCGTTGTAACGTAAGAAATGCCTCTTGATAACTTACAGGTAACAAGTTATACGTCTCTAGAATTGTTTTGTTTGACAGCGTCAAACTAATGTACTTGGTAAATGGCAAAGCTGCAGTACAGGTTTGAGCTCTTCCCGTCAAAGCAGTATGAAAACAATGTTGCCCAGTGTTTACGTAAACCGTTCATAGCATGTGCCGGGTTTTCTCAAACACATCAAAATAGGTGTCTAAGTCACTCCAAAAAACTTAGGAACCATGGATGCAGCTTTCTGCACATTAAAGTGTCATGTGATTATCAGTCTTTTTGTCTTAAAAGACGAACATTTTCTCTTGGAAATCTTCTTTTGTTCAATCTCCTCTGTGCCTCTATTGTGCCCGTCTGCAACATAATGAGACGTTCCAACCTCTCAAACTGTTCCTGAGAGATAGGACCAGTAGGTAATGGAGGAGTAGGGAAATTAACATGGTCTGGACGGTCCTTAGGTCGGACACTTGGGCCCAGCCATCTCTAGAGTGTCTAGATCTGGTCTAGGATAAGTAGATACAGGTGTAGCATACACTGTACTAGTATTAGGCTGAGTCATCCTACCAGCTATACTCTGTACTATAGTGTCAGTGGGAAAGGGAAGGGGTGAGCGAGAACTGATCTACACTAGGCTCAGACACTAGGCTCACTTCTCTCTAGTTACTCTTTCATCTTCATCAAATAGAGTCAAACTTCCTAATTGTGACACTAGACTTTCGAATCTGAATCATAATCAGACATCTCTGTATGAGCAGGAAAACAATATATCTTTAATTAACGCTCTGACAGTTTCTGCGGTGTAATTTCCCGTTATATGTCACACCGAGATATTTGGCTACTCGCCAACACGTCTGAAGTTTTTAATGTACTTAACTCAGACAAGTCAGAGTATCAATTAACTGTTTCACTTTGGCATACATCACAAAAATAATTGTACTACAAGAGAGTGATTATGGGAAACTATAATCCTAATACGAATTTTTCTGTTAGTTGTCTTAGAGTTGAACTCATAAACAGTATTTCCATCTCCTTGGATCAAGAGACTCAGTCATGTACATCATCCACCTGGTATGTTGTACAAGAACTAAACTCAAAGTCTTTTAGATTAGGAAAGTACTCAAAATGTTTGATCATGAAAGTACTAGTATGTCAAACTGGACAATTTCTCCAACACCTTGGATCAAGAGAATCCCGGACAGGCCCCCATTTGTTACAAAAAACGCGATTCTAAAAGCTTAGAAATCTCCAGTGAATACTAGAAAGGACTGCCCTTCTTTGAATCAAGCCTGTTACTGGGTTTTCGTAACAAGTAGTCAGTATCCTTGTCCAATTATCCATTAAAAAATTTAGTATTATTCAATAATTCTTCAGGATTACAACTGGTAGGCTACTAACTAGAGAAATTAAAATTTAATAAATTTATTAATCATTAAGTTGTCTAGAGGTATATTATCAAATTAAATTAATCACAGCAATCAAAATAAAATCAATCTCTCGAGTTCAATATTATTGTGCTGAAAACACATATCACATTTTTAATTCTTAAGTACCGTCTGGTACATTAACATTTTGTAAGATATTACAAATTGTTTCTAGTAAGTTTGTGATGCGTGTAAATGCTCTAAGTAGTTCATATGTCTCACGACTCGACTAGACTTAAACAAGTGACTGACAAAGTCCTCACATAAACTAACTTTTTGACCGACTGGCAACCAGAACAGTCTGCTTGAACAATGAAAAGAATGCTAAGCCCCAAAAGCCATATAACAAGCGACTGCGACACAATCAGGATCAAGGAGATAATATAACGACACTAAGTAGGGACCCTCAGCAGATCCTCCACAAAAGTTACCCAAAAAATCCCATAATACTGAATCTAAGTTCACATAGGAAAAACCCGACTGTGACAATACACAGAAAACCCGTACAAAATTAGGTCAGAAGCTATAGCTAAGGACCTGAGATTTTTCAGAGTGTCTAAGCGACACACAACCTCAGTACAACGTCGAAAATCACTAAGTCTATACAATCTTCTGTGAACAGAGTTCTACAGAACTAACAAGAATAATGAGACAGACAATCTGTCCAACCACCCAGCGAGTCTAGAGCAGACTGAATACTTCACGAGAGGTGAGGACACCCCCCCCTCGATCACGTGATAGCCCCGTGGACAGCACAGCTCAGAAGCTGGCAGTATAACGAGCGACAAGCGATAATTACAGTAGTTTGACAATCAAGACTTGAACTGAGCACATATTATGTACATCCTAAAAACATAAGTCAAATAAGAATATAACAGTCAAATAATAATATAAAATCATACATTTACGATTTAGCTATTATCGCAAATATAAGCAATATAAAATTAAATGAAAAGGTAATATACATTATATATATAAATAATAATCATTGTAACCCATTCAGGGGTTGCAACACCCCCCCAACACGACAGAGGGTCGCACTAGGAGTTGCATTAATGTCTTTCACATTATTTCTGATTACTCATATCAATACAATTTAATATAAACATTAATCAAAGTCTCTCTTGTGCCAAGCACCTCTACAATTTCACAGCGTCCATCACTAGGATATGCCCCTAGTACTAGGGCAGTACACAGTATCGTATCTCTGCATACTCGTGGTTATGTACTCAGTGTAGAGACAGGATAGCGCTGACAAGGAGGGCACGTTGAGGCTCGATCATAGTAGAGGAGACTGCATTCCACTCTTAATTAGTGGTTGTGGAATGCGAGGCAGTATGAACATCTGAGTATGAAACAGCTTAAGGTGTGTAGTGAAGGGGGGGGGTCTGCGACAGGACAGTGTTGCGTCACGCAGTACCTCGCCCACACGACATCCACTCAACACTCAGCTTGTCTCCTCCTCACACAAAAAATACTGTGAATACATAAATATAATAATTAGACATGACATGAGTATATATAGTTAATATGGGCTGGAGGGATTAAGTTACTTTAATGAATTTGACATAGCAAGTAACAAAAGGTATTTGGGCATAAAATTACGTTAATTTAATGTAACTGATAATTATTAAGGACGAGACAGAGCGTCAGCAATTACATTACAATGACCACTTATGTGTTTTATACTGATAGAATAAGGTTGGATTCTGAGGGCCCACCCATGATCCTAGCATTTTTACTTTTCATAGTGTTTATATAATGAGTGGACTGTGGTCAGAAAAAACGTTATTTTAAATGGGGAAGTGCCCAATACACGTCAAAATGTTCCAAGGACACCACAAGAGCTAGAGCCTCTTTCTCAATAGTGGCATAATTTTTCTGGTGTCGTTTAAGCTTAGATGAATATAACATATAGGATGGAGAATATCAGTGGATGTTGACTGTTGGAGCAGCACAGCACCCACTGCATAACAACTCTCATCTATATGTAAAAAGATGGGAAGATTGAAAATTAGGATCAACATGGAGCAGAGGAAAGCAGATGCTTCAACCTTTTGAAGAAAATCTGAACAATGTCTAGTCCAGATAAAAATTAACTTTGCTACTAGAGCTCATAGTGAGAGGTGTAGGTGGAGGTGCGCTGCTGGCTTGCCTGTCACTTGACACACGTGGCAACGTCGCACATGATCAGCTACTGTTTCCTTCATCTTTGGCCAAGTAAAATGTTTTGCAAGTTTACCAAGTGTCTTCTTGACACCCAAATGTCCTCCTATGGGACTATTGTGAGCAAAATCAATGGCTTCTTCACGAAATGTAACTGGTAACACTTCTAGATGCTTGACTGTGGTGGAAACACTATCAGCTGACAACTTACATGTATTTTTCTCCATCAGTACACCATTACTATAATAATAACAATTATCGAGATCCTTTGCTCACTCTCCCGTAACTGCTATATCTCTCAGTTTTTCCAGTGACTGATCAACAAACTGATCCTTGATTAAATCATCATGAGTAAGAAATTTAACGTCAGTTGTGTCTTGACTAGGTTGATTACCGGGGGGAGTTAGTGTTAATGACCCTGGGAGCAGAGCGTCACTAAACAACATATTCAAGCGCAAATCATTGTCATCCACTAACTCAACAGGGAAAAAGGATGGATGCTGAATCTTTGACATAGCTCTAGTAATTGCGCTGAGAGGAAATAAAATAGGTTTCTCTCTACAAGCTTCAATGGCATAATTATCATCAGTGTTATTATCAATCACAAGTGGTTCTCTACATATACCAGCATGAAGGATATCGTTCCCTATCAACAAGTCCACTGACCTGATGGGAAATACACCCCTGGATATATCCACTGAAATTTTAACCAGTGTAATAGGGTTGTTTCAATTTTAAACTTTGTGCAGAGGCACTTTTATAACAGCCCCTCCATAGGCTTCTAACATACATCTATCTTGCAATAGGTATCATCAGTTATGGGCAGTACATCTTCTCTTAATAATGTGAGATAACTGCCAGTGTCTCTGAAAGTAATTATCTCAGTTAGATGAGATTTGTCAAATCCATTTACCTCTTGAAAAGTAAGGACTCATCACTGGGAACGATCTTTCGTCAGTACACTTTCCTGACGCTATCATCTACCTGAGTAACTTTTGTGG
>NC_069484.1:1280661-1298161 GCF_026875155.1 Cherax quadricarinatus | reverse complement strand
TAAAATTAATGAATTTAGAAACAACTCACTCAGAAGTGTTCAAGAAATGGCTAAGTATTTTATCCACAGTGGTATATTACAGACCATTCTGGAGAAATACCCTGACTTTGCTAGCTGTAAATAAAGCATTACCATATGGGGTGCTTATTGTACTCCTAGTTGTACTCACCTAGTTGAGGTTGCGGGGGTCGAGTCCGAGCTCCTGGCCCCGCCTCTTCACTGATCGCTACTAGGTCACTCTCCCTAAGCCGTGAGCTTTATCATACCTCTGCTTAAAGCTATGTATGGATCCTGCCTCCACTACATCGCTTCCCAAACTATTCCACTTACTGACTACTCTGTGGCTGAAGAAATACTTCCTAACATCCCTGTGATTCATCTGTGTCTTCAGCTTCCAACTGTGTCCCCTTGTTACTGTGTCCATTCTCTGGAACATCTTGTCTTTGTCCACCTTGTCAATTCCTCTCAGTATTTTGTATGTCGTTATCAGTCCCCCTATTCTCCTGTCCTCCAGTGTTGTCAGGTTGTTTTGTGTGTGTGGTGTGTGTGTGTGTGTGTGTGTGTGTGTGTGGTGTGTGTGTGTGTGTGTGTTGTGTGTGTGTGTGTGTGTTGTGTGTGTGTGTGTGTTTGTGTGTGTGTGTGTGTATGTGTGTGCACTCACCTAGTTGAGGATTGCAGGGGTCGAGTCCAAGCTCCTGTGTGTGTGTGTGTGTGGTGTGTGTGTGTGTTGTGTGTGTAGTGTGTTGTGTGTGTGTGTGTGTTTGTGTGTTGTGTATGAGTGTGTGTTGTGTGTGTGTGTATGAGTGTGTGTTTGTGTGTGTATGAGGTGGTGTGTGTGTGTATGATGTGTGTGGTGATGTGTTTGTGTATGAGTTTATGTTGTGTGTGTGTGTGTCTGTGTGTGTGTGTGTGTGTGTGTGTGTGTGTGTTTATGTGTATGTGTATTGTTACAAAAAACTCGATTCTAAAAGCTTAGAGATCTCCAGTGAATACTAGAAAGGACTGCCCTTCTAGCATCCAGCCTGTTACTGGGTTTTCGTAACAAGTAGTCAGTATCCTTGTCCAATTATCCATTAGAATTCAGTATAATTCAATAGTGCTTCAGGATTACAACTGGTAGGCTACTAACTAGAGAAATTAAAATTTAATAAATTTATTAAGTCTAGAGGTATATTATCAAATTAAATTAATCACAGCAATCAAAATAAAATCAATCTCTCGAGTTCAATATTATTTAATAAGATATTACAAATATGTACAAGTAAGTTTGTGTATGCATGTAAGTGCTCTAAGTAGTTCACTATGTCTCACGACTCGACTAGACTTAAACAAGTGACTGACAAAGTCCTCACATAAACTAACTTCTTGACCGACTGGCAACAAGAACAGTCTGCTTGAACAATGAAAAGAATGCTAAGCCCAATAGCCATATAACAAGCGACTGCGACACAATCAGGATCAAGGAGATAACATAATGACACTAAGTAGGGACCATCAGCAGATCCTCCACAAAAGTTACAAAACTCCCATTACTACTGAAAACTAAGTTCAGCATAGGAAAAACCCGACTGTGACAATACACAGAAACCAGTATAAAATTAGGTCAGAAGCTATAGCTAAGGACCTGAGATGTTCAGAGTGTCTAAGCGACACACAACCTCAGTACAACGTCGAAAATCACTAAGTCTATACAATGTTCTGTGAACAGAGTTCTACAGAACTAACAAGAATAATGAGACAGACAATCTGTCCAACCACCAAGCGAGTCTAGAGCAGAGAGAATACTTAACGAGAGGTGAGGACACCCCCCCCCCTCGATCACGTGATAGCTCTGTGGGCAGCAGTCACCCAGCGAGAAGCCGGCAATATAATGAGCGACAAGCAATAATTACAGTAGTTTGACAATCAAGACTTGAACTGAGCACATATTATGTACATCCTAACAACATAAGTCAAATAAGAATATAAAGCAATATATTTATGATTTAGCTATTATCGCAAATATAAGCAATATAAAATTATATGAAAAGATAATATACATTATATATATATACATAATAATCATTGTAACCCATTCAGGGGTTGCAATACCCCCCCAACACGACAGACGGTCGCACTAGGAGTTGCATTAATGTCTTTCACATTATTACTGATTACTCATATCAATACAATTTAATAATAAATATTAATCAAAGTCACTCTTGTGCCAAGCACCGCTACAATTTCACAGCGTCCGTCACTAGGATATGCCCCTAGTACTAGGGCAGTACACAGTATCGTATCTCTGCATACTCGTGGTTATATACATCAGTGTAGGGACAGGATAGCGTAGACGAGCAGGGCACTGAGGCTCGATCATAGTAGAGGAGACTGCATTCCACTCTTAAGTAGTGGTTGTGGAATGCGAGGCAGTATGAACATCTGAGTATGAAACAGCTTAAGGTGTGTAGTGAGGGGGGGGGTCTGCAACAGGACAGTGTTGCGTCATGCAGTACATCACCCGCACTACACTACCCACTCAACACTCAGCTTGTCTCCTCCTCACACAACAATAATGTATTTTTCTCCATCAGTACACCGTTACTATAATAGTAACAATTATCGAGATCCTTTGCTTCACTCTCAGTAACTGCTATATCTCTCAGTCTTTCCAGTGACTGATCAACAAACTGATCCTTGATTAAATCATCATGAGTAAGAAATTTAACGTCAGTTGTGTCTTGACTAGGTTGATGGCCGGGGGGAGTTAGTGCTAATGACCCTGGGTGCAGAGCGTCACTAAACAACATATTCAACCCCAAATCATCGTCATCAACTAACTCAACAGGAGACAAGGATGGTTGTTGAATCTTTGACATAGCTCTAGTAATTGCGCTGAGAGGAAATAAAATAGGTTTCTCTCTACAAGCTTCAATGGCATAATTATCATCAGTGTTATTATCAATCACAAGTGGTTCTTTACATATACCAGCATGAAGGATATCGTTCCCTATCAACAAGTCCACTGACCTGATGGGAAATACACCACTGGATATACCCACTGAAATATAACCAGTATAATAGCTTGTTTCAATATAAACTTTGTGCAGAGGCACTTTTATAACAGCCCCTCCATAGGCTTCTAACAATACATCTATCTTGCAATAGGTATCGTCAGTTATGGGCAGAACATCTTCTCTTAATAACGTGAGATAACTGCCAGTGTCTCTGAAAGTAATTATCTCAGTTAGATGTGATTCATCAAATCCTATTCTACCTCTTGAAAAGTAAGGACTCATGGCTGAACGAATCTTTTCGTCAGATACACTTTCTGACGCTAGTCATCTATCCTGAGTAACATTATCTAAAACAGGAGGTTCAGAGGTATTGCTAGGATTTTGGTGTCTTTGTTGCTCGGAAGAGGATACGACTTGAGTGGGGGCGCCAGCCGCACGACTGCTTCTCGTATCTCTTTCTAATTTATAGCAATACTCTCTAGCATGTCCTTTCCTGTTACAATAGGTACATTTAACTTTCTTCTTCTCGATACCAGATTTCTGTCTAGCCACAGAGACAGATTCAGAATTGTGAGTTTTCCTGGTAAAGGTACAGAAGTTACAGTAGCAGGTACATCAGGCCGGCAATGAGCAGCTGATTTAGGTTGTCAACTTCTAGGACAATCATTAGTTACCTTGTTTTTCTGTTTTTTAGTACTTACAAGTTTGTGAGAAATCTCGTAATTGTCTGCTAATGCTGCGGTTTCCAGAATATCTGAGGTAGTATGATCGATCAGATATTCTTGTATGTCAGCAGGCATACAGTTGTTAAACTCTTTGTGTAGTAACAACTGAACAAGACTGTCATAGTTGTTACTCTTGGCAGACCTACACCACCTCTGAAATGCAACTTTTTTCTCACGAGCAAACTCTACACAAGTTTGATCTTGTCGTCGTTGTAACGTACGAAATGCTCTTTGATAACTTACAGGTAACAAGTTATACGTCTCTAGAATTGTTTGTTTGACAGCGTCATAACTAATGTACTTGGTAAATGGCAAAGCTGCAGTACAGGTTTGAGCTCTTCCCGTCAAAGCAGTATGCAACAATGTTGCCCAGTGCTTACGTGGCCAATTCATAGCACGTGCCTGGTTCTCAAACACATCAAAATATGTGTCTAAGTCACTTTCAAAAAACTTAGGAACCATGGATGCAGCTTTCTGCACATTAAATGTGTCCTGTGATCTATCAGTCTGTTGTCTTAACAGATGAACATTTTCTCTGGAAATCTTCTTCGTTCAATTTCCTCTGTGCCTCTATTTGTGCAGTCTGCAACATAAGGTTGTGTGAATTGCGATGTTGTACACAGGCATTCCTTGTATCGTCAGTCCTGCTTGCATATTGGTGTTCTGAAATACGTGTTTGGAGGTCTCTTGATGTTTCGCCCACATATAATTTGTTGCAGTCATTACAAGGGATTATGTATACCCCTGCAGAGGATGGAGGCTTGTCCTGTCTACTACTGGTGATGTCCTTGATGGTCGTGGTTGTGGAGGTAGATACTTGGAATGATGTTTTGGCAAAGATGTTGGAAACATGTTTGGCAATGGAGTTGGTTGGGAGGACTATGTATCTCTTCTCGGCAGTGTCTTCTCTGGGTGTGTTGAAGATGTTTAATGCCCGCCGTCTGCAATCTCTGATGAAGTGACGAGGATAGTGGAGTTTAGAAAATACTTGTTCAATTATAGTGCATTCTTCCTCAAGGAACTCATTGCTGCAGATTCTGAGTGCACGTAGGAAGAAGCCTATAATTACACCATGTTTGGTTTTGGTGTCGTGGTGAGAGTAGAAGTGGAGAAGATCGTTTTGGTTGGTGGGTTTTCGATAGACTTTAAAACGAAGTTCGTGGTCAGCTTTGCAGAGCAGAACATCAAGGAAAGGAAGAGTGTTGTCGACTTCTTCTTCAAGTGTGAACTGGATTGAAGGCTCGACCTGGTTGAGCTTGTCTTGGAGAGCTTGAATGTTGAAGCGTTTAGGAGTTATGAGGAGAATGTCGTCAACATAATGGAGCCAGGTGATAGACGAAGGAATAATGGTGGAGAAACGTTCGGCTTCTAGATGTTCCATGTATAGGTTCGCCAGGACTGCACTGAGTGGCGAACCCATGGGTAGTCCAAAAGTCTGCTGAAAGAGGTGATTTTCGAAAGAGAGAAACACGTAAAGCCAACACATAGTTCAACAAGGTCGATGAAATCGCTGGCTGGAATGGGAAGATCAAGTGAATCGTCAATTTTCCTGCGCAAGAGATCGATGGCTTGTGTAGTAGGTACTTTGGTGAATAGGGAAGTCACGTCAAGGCTGGAAAGTTTCTTTTTTCCTGATGTTGATGTTGCGAATGCGATTGAGAAGATCACCCGAGTGTTTGAGATGTGCTGGACTGATAGTGCCAAGAGTTTAGAGAGGTGTTTTGCGAGAATTCCTGAGAGCTGGTGGGGAGCACTGCCTATTCCCGAGGATATGGGCCTCAGTGGGATACCAGGCTTGTGAGTCTTTGGCAGGCAGTACATTCTGGCAGGTCTGGGGTTGCTGGGCATGGTGTGCAGAAGTTTCTTCCCTTGTTCTGAGCCCCTCAGAATGCGGCGAGTCCTTTGAAGAAAAGTTTTAGTAAGGTTGTCCACTTGGTTAGTTGTGAGATGTTTGTAGGTATCTGGGTCATTAAGTAGATTGAGCATTTTGTTCCTGTAATCGTCAGTGTTCATGATAACAACACCACCTCCTTTATCAGCGGTGGTGACCCTGATGGTCTTTGTCTTCTGCTAAACCTTTGAGTGCATTGATGTAACGTCGAGGTATGACTGGGGAGCTGCGTGTTGAGATGGCTGCTGAGATGATGCCTTGAAGATAGCCTTTTTGTAAGTCGGAGTCATTGTGTCTGTAGTTTTTGGCGATGAAATTGAGGTCTTGTTTTGGTTTCGAAATTTCCCTGTTGCGAATTTGAGGCCTAAGCTGAGTTTCTGTGGTTGACAGTGGACGAGATGAAAGATTTTGAATAATTTCAGGTCTTCCTAAACTTTTCCAATTACTATTATCGCAGAGTGTTTGTAGTTTCCTAGCAAGTCTGATCTTCTGTTGAACATTCGCTGTGGTAACTCTGCTGCGAATGATTTCGGCGGTGCGTCTGTTCATGTTGCCCCGGAGTGTTGTGCCTAGTGTTCTGGCTTGGAGAAAAGCTTCCTTTGTAGCATTGTTTAAGTCATCTGCACACTCTTCAAGGTAGGTCCGAGCTGTAGCGGAGAAAGGTGGTTTGATGTTGGCAATTTGAGGAGGAGTAGATCTTGGTAAGACCATTTCTTGGATGCAATCACGAAGAAAATTGTGTCTGTTGCGAAGTGAGTAAGCTTTTAGAAGAAGGTCCAGGTATTCTCTGTATGAAGGATCCATTTCTACTGCAGTGTTTGACACGATGGAAATAAATGGTATAAAAATACCGACACAAGGGAAAATTTATAAACACAAATGCAGTATAATGTGATCCTTTATTGACAACGTTTCACCCACACAGTGGGCTTTTTCAAGTCACACATATAATTGAACAAGTATTTCTAAAACCACTATCCTCGTCACTTCATCAGAGACTGCAGACGGCGGGCATTAAACATCTTCAACACACCCAGAGAAGACACTGCCGAGAAGAGATACATAGTCCTCCCAACCAACTCCATTGCCAAACATGTTTCCAACATCTTTGCCAAAACATCATTCCAAGTATCTACCTCCACAACCACGACCATCAAGGACATCACCAGTAGTAGACAGGACAAGCCTCCATCCTCTGCAGGGGCATACATAATCCCTTGTAATGACTGCAACAAATTATATGTGGGCGAAACATCAAGAGACCTCCAAACACGTATTTCAGAACACCAATATGCAAGCAGGACTGACGATACAAGGAATGCCTGTGTACAACATCGCAATTCACACAACCATTTAATTAACTACAGAAACTCAAGACTTATAGCCACAGAAGACAACACTCAATACAGAAGAATCCTGGAATCATCGCTCATCTCTACAACCAACAATTTCAACCAGAACAATGGCTTCTATAACCTAGCTGAACCACTCGCCAAGAAACTTCTTCATCGCTATCCCACATAAGAACATAGAACACTGAAGAAGGTCTACTCACAACTTGTCCAATACCCCTGCCAAGCTACCCAAGACTCTATAACCCCACCCGGTAGATCATCAGATGCAGCATTCTCCACCTGACCTCAACATTCTGAACATGACTATAAATACTGTAAAGTAAAAGGACACAAGTGCAACTAATGTGACATTTATTGTGGCAACGTTTCGCTCTCCAGGAGCTTTATCAAGCCATTACAAACAATACATGGACACAGAGGGTATATAAAGGCTCAGAGTGTGGTGAATACTAGTGAGGTACCATTTCGATATTCACTAGTGGTAGTAGTAGTAGTAGTAGTGGTAGTGACAAAAGTAATACAATATGGTAGAGCAATTAATTCGTACATGAGTAAAAGGATATAAAAGCTATTACTTGGGTAACATAAAAATAGGTTGGACAAATATAGACTGGAATGAGGCAGCTTGTTTCAGTGTTCACTCTCTGTGCTTTGTGTAGTATAACAGGAGAGACTATGTGATGGCAGGGTTTACTGTTTTCAGGAGGATTCTTGCTAAGACTTCGGAGATGGTGAAGCTGCCGTTGTTTTGTTTAATTGTATTCGAAACAGCGATCAGTGCTGATTCGAGGCACTTGCGTCTGCGGAAATTAGTTTCTTTGATCACTAATTGGGCGTCTCTGAATTTCTTGAGATGATTGGTGGAATTTCGGTGTTGTACACAGGCGTTGTTCAGGTTATCGTTCCTACATGCGTAAATGTGTTCATTGAGGCGGGTGTCGAGGTTTCTGGCTGTTTCACCTACGTAAATCTTGTCACAGCCTCCACAGGGTATAGTGTAAACTCCTGCATTGACTGGTTCGTGGTGCTTGGATTTTGTCCTTGTTATATTCTTTATTGAAGTGCTAGAAGCGATGGCGACTCTGGTGTTAGCTTGTGAAAGTACTTTTGAGACGTTCAGTGCAACCTGACTGTTGGGAAGAATTATAACTTTGCTGGGAGTGGTGTTGATGCGTGGAGAATTTATGATCTGAAGAGCTCGATTAGCTTGATTAATGATACTCAGCATGGATTCACAAGAGGCCGGTCTTGTCTAACTAATTTATTAACTTTCTTCAGTAAAGCTTTTGAGGCTGTTGACCACGATAAAGAATTTGATATTATTTACTTAGATTTTAGTAAGGCATTTGATAGAGTTCCACACCAGGGACTGTTGAAGAAAGTAGCAGCTCATGGCATTGGGGGAAGGGTGCTCTCGTGGATCGAATCATGGCTCACAGACAGGAAGCAAAGAGTGTCCATAAATGGGGTTAAATCCGAGTGGGGATCAGTAACAAGTGGCGTTCCACAGGGATCAGTCTTGGGCCCGTTGTTGTTTATAATATATATCAATGATCTTGATGAAGGAATTGCTAGTGATATGAGCAAATTCGCCGATGACACGAAGATAGGTAGGATAATTGATTCAAACGTAGATGTTAGGGAACTTCAGGAGGATTTAGACAAACTCTACTCTTGGTCAGAAAAGTGGCAGATGCAGTTCGGTGTAGATAAATGCAAGGTTCTGAAGCTCGGGAGTGTCCATAACCCTAGCACTTATAAGTTAAATAATGTAGAACTTAGCCATACAGATTGCGAAAAGGACTTGGGGGTTATGGTAAGAAGCGACCTTAAACCAAGACAGCAATGCCTAAGCGTAGGTAATAAGGCAAATAGATTACTGGGATTTATATCAAGAAGTGTAAGCAACAGAAGTCCAGAGGTCATACTGCAGCTTTATACATCATTAGTAAGGCCTCACCTAGATTATGCAGCTCAATTCTGGTCTCCATATTACAGAATGGACATAAATTCGTTAGAAAACATTCAGCGTAGGATGACTAAATTAATACATAGCATTAGAAATCTTCCTTATGAAGAAAGATTGAAGACTCTTAAGTTACATTCACTTGTTAGACGAAGAATGAGGGGACCTGATCGAAGTGTATAAGTGGAAGATAGGTATTAATAAAGGGGATATTAACAAGGTCTTGAGGATATCTCTCCAAGAGAGAACCCGCAGTAATGGATTTAAATTAGATAAGTTTAGATTTAGAAAGGACATAGGAAAGTATTTTTTGGGAAAATAGGGTAGTTGAGGTGGAACAGTCTACCTGTTGGGTTAGAGCTAGGATTTGGGTAGTTTTCAAATTTGGGTTTGGATAAATACTGGTGGGATGGGTTGGATTTGAGTGGGACTTGCACATCAGAGCTTATTTCTTGGGTAGCATTGAAAATTGGGTTGGTCAAATGTTTGTTAGTGGGATGAATTGTAAAGGACCTGCCTAGTATGGGCCAACAGGCCTGCTGCAGTGTTCCTCCTTTCTTATGTTCTTTTCTTGTAGTCTTTGATGAAAAAAGAAGGAAAATGTAACTCTGTGAATGTTTGGTGAATGTATGTACGCTCGTCGTCAAGAAACTCAGGACTACAAATTCGGTATGCTCTTAGGAAAAACCCGATGATGATGCCTCTTTTGGTCTTGGTATCTTGACTGGAATAGAAGTGTGTGAGATCGTTTTTATTGGTGGGTTTCCGATAAACTTGAAATCTTAGGTTGTTGTCTACTTTGTGAATGAGGACGTCGAGGAAAGGTAGCTTGTCATTGGACTCTTCTTCTAGTGTAAACTGGATCGCCGGTTCAACTGCGTTGAGCCTTGCCTGAAGATCCCGTACATCAAAACGTTTTGGAGTTATTACGAGGACATCGTCCACGTAACGTAACCAAGTGACGCTTGAAGGGATGATGTTGGCGAAGTGTTCGGACTCTAGGTGTTCCATGTATAAGTTGGCTAGGACGGCACTTATGGGGGACCCCATTCCCATGCCGTAGGTTTGTTTGTAGAGCTTGTTATTGAAAGAAAAACAGTTGAAATTAACACAGAGTTCAATTAAGTCAACAAAATCTCTGGGAGGTAGAGGAAGATTGACTTTACGTCGTAGAACCTCGATTGCTTTTTTGGTAGGTACTTTTGTGAAGAGGGAAAATCACATCCAAATGCTTAGTTTCTTGTTACGGATTTGGGGAGGTTACGGATGGGGTTGAGAAGGTCACCTGAGTGTTTAAGATGAGCGGGGCTGATGGTCCCCAGAAGGCAGGAAAGATGTTTGGCAAGAACTCCGGCTAGTTTGTGTGGAGCACTGCCTATTCCTTACGTGATTGGTCTGAGAGGAATATTGTGTTTATGGGTCTTGGGTAAACCATACATGTGTGCTGGTTTAGGGTTGCTTGGTAACAAGTACAGAAGTTTCTTCCCTTCTCTAGTGCATTTGAGTATTTGTCTGGTTTTGTATAGAAAATCTTTGGTGAGCGTCTCCCACTGTTGAGTGCTGATGGGTTCGTATGTAGATTGATCATTCAAAAGGTCCATCATTTTAGTGTTGTAGTCACTGGTGTTGAGGATGACGACTCCACCTCCTTTGTCGGCGGTGGTGACGATAATCCATTATTCCTGGTTCTTACCTGGTTCGACACCCTCAGTACTTTATTAATGTCTCCCTTGTTTATGCCCGTCATCCACTTATACACTTCAATGATATCTCCCCTCATTCTACGCCTCTCCAGAGAGTGGAGATTTAAGGCTTTAAGTCTATCTTCATACGGGAGGTTCCTTACACAGTAAATCATTTTAGTCATTCTTCTCTGTATGTTCTTTAATGAGTCTATGTCCATCCTGTAGTAAGGGGACCAAAACTGAGCAGCATAATCTAAATGAGGCCTCACTAGTGATGTATAGAGCTGTAAAATAACTTTTGGACTTCTTTTACTTTACTTCTTGAGAAAAATCCAAGTAATCTTTTGGGCCCTTGTTGCGCACACTGAGGCACTGCTGTCTTGGCTTTAGATTTCTGCTTACCATGATCCCAAGTCTTTTTCACATTCTGTATGACCAAGCTCTACTTCACCTAGATTATAGCTTCGAGGGTTATTTTCATTACCAAGGGCAAGTACCTTACACTTCCACATTAAACTTCATCTCCCATTTCTCAGACCAAGACATTAATTTGTTCAAATCGTCCTGGAGTTCTTTTGATATCCTCCTCAGAGTGAATTATACGGCTATCTTTGTATCATCAGCAAACTTACTCATGTCACTAGTAATCCCTTCATCAAGGTCTTTAAATGAATTATGAACAAGAGAGGGCCTAAAATGATCCTTGTGGAACGCCATAGTGACTAATCCCCATTCAGATTTCATTCCATTAATGGTAACTCTTGCTTTCTATTGGTAAGCCATCCCTCAATCCATGCTAGAACTTTACCTCCTATACCATGAGCTGCCACTTTTCTTAAGAGTCTCTTGTGAGGTACTCTGTCGAAGGCTTTACTAAAATCCAAATAAACAATATCATATTCCTTATCACTTCAACTGCCTCAAATGTTCTATTGAAGAACGTCAGTAAGTTGTCAGGCAGGAAACGACCTCTCGTGAATCCAAATGCTGAGTTTTCATTTATCAAGTTTATGCTCTTCAAGGTGACTTTGATAATGTCAGTTTAAAATTTTGATTCTAATAACATACCCACTATAGTTTGTCAGGTTATTGGACGGTAATTTGAAGGAGTGGACTTATCCCTGTTTTGGGAATATAGGAACCACATTAGCCATCTTCCACATCTCTGGCACAACACTGGTAAGGATGGATGCATTGAATACATCGTTAATGGCTGACTAAGCTCCATCTTGCTTTCCCTTAAGTACCCTTGAAAACAACTCATCGGGTCCCGGGGACTTATTTTGTTTCAGTTTGTCTATCTGTTTAATAACCATGTCCCTCGTGACAGTAATATTAGTTAACTTAAATTCATCAGGAACAAAATAATTGTTAATTACTGGAATCTCATTTACATCTTCCTGTGAAAAAATGAAAAAAAAATAGTCATTAAATAAGGAACACATTTCCAGTTCATTATCCGTCAGCTGTCCATTCCCAGATTTCAGAGGTCCTACTTTTTCCTTCCCCTTCGTCCTATACACTTGAAAGAACCCCTTTGGATTAGTCTTTGATTCATTAGCGACTCTAATTTCATAGTCACGTTTAGCCTTTCTAATCGCCTTTTTTACTTCTTTTTTAAAGCTGAACATATTGGTCAGTAAGGTTAACCTCTCCTCTTTTTGATGCGCCTATATAATTTCCCTTTTCTCCCCTAATAGATGCTTTAGCCTCCTGTTAACCCATTTGGGATCGTTATTATTAGACCTAATTTTCTCTGGGGAATGTATATACTTGGGCACTGTGTACATTATTAAGAAAACAATCATAAAAGCAGATCCCTTCATATTCATAAGTTGATTATCGTCAATAAAATCATTAGCTAGATAACCCCAATCAAGATTAGACAGATTTTCCCCTAAGTCCATTATAATCGGCAGAACGAAAATCGGGGATTTTTACTGTATTATCATTATTCTTGCATTCCAATTAATGCAAAAGGGTGATGGATTTGTGATCACTTGCGCCAAGCTCTTCAGTGATCTCCAGATTATTCACGAGTGTTTCCTTATTTGACAAGACTAGGTCTAGCAAATTATTACCCCTGGTAGGTTCAGTTACATTCTGTTTCAGAAAACAGTCCTGAACTTTTTCCCATGAAGTCACTGGACTTAGATTACCTGTCAAAGAATTCCAGTCAATTTGGCTAAAGTTAAAGCCCCCTACTATGACTACGTTACTGTGTCCAGAAGCCCTAAAAATTTCGTCCCAAAGAAGTCTCCCTTATCGTGATCCAAGCCTGGAGGTGGGGTTATATTGCACCTAGAATTAGTTTTTCTTGACCTCCACGAACTCTACCCAAACAGACTCTGTTACTGCCCCATCTATTTTTATACCTTTTTTTATGCAACAATTAATATTTTCTCAAACATACAATGCAACTCCCCCCCCCTTCCCATTACATCTATCCACATTGAATAACTTAAATCCTGAATTTACACTCAGCAGTCATATCCGAAATCTTTAAATCATACCACGTTTCAGTTAATGCAATGATATCAAAGTTCCCAGCACATGCTACCAAACGTAGTTCATTAAATTTTATTTCTTGCACTTCGACTGTTAGCATAAAATACCCTCATATGTTTTTTCTTCTGCACATTTTTTCCCATTCATCTTTGTTTTTACACAATTTCTGAAATTATCATTACCCAGAGGTTTCTCCATGACAGTTACTATTAAGATTCTTAATATCAGAGCATAAGTCAATATATCCATACTCATTATTAATCATTTTTAAACCCATACCTCTAACTAATCTTAGGGTTTAAAGTCCTACAAAAACCCCTCAACTGAGTTAGCAAGAAAAACCCACACCTGCCTGGATAAGTGAACCCCATCCCTGGCATACATGTCATTTCGGCCATAGAAGTTGTCCCCGTTGTCAATGAATGGTACTGCATTATCCTTACAGTGTTTATCCAGCCAACAATTAATACCAATTGCTCTGGACAACATTCATTACCAACACCTCTTCTTGGCAAAATTTCCACATATAACAGGGCGCCCCCCTTCTTCCTAATCATGTCTATAGCTGTCCTGAACTTTCTAACTAAATCTCACTTCTATGCTTGCCTACATCATTGCCTCCAGCACTGAGGCAAATAATAGGATTGATCCATTAAAGTTCATGGGTGTTGTCAAGCCGGCTAACAATGTCCTCCATCCAGCCCCAGGAAAGCATACCCCTTTTTCTCCTACTCCTGTCCTTCAAGCAGAATGCCCTATCCATGTATCTAACTGGCTATCCCCAACAACAACAATAGTCTTACCTTCCCTTTTTGTCGTTCGTCGTGACGATCCCAGTAGTAGACTCACATTCGTCGGGTAGTTGCACCGAGATGCGTTGGAGGTTTCCACGGGGGAGTTTCCACAGCAGTCTCTTTCTTCTTCATCGTTTCTGGGCTTTCCATTCGTCTTCTTTATCGTCAACTTCATCGTCCCCTGCTGTCCAGCCACTGACCACGATCCCTTCTTGAAATGAGGACTCGGAAAAAGGAGGACTACTACGAATCCCCTTGTTTTCCTCGGTCAATCGCCGTATCTCCATCTTCGCTGCCCTCAATTCTTCCTTAAGTTGTTGGTAAAGTTGCTCGATGGAGGGCATCTTGGTTTAGTCCACGGGAGCAAACAAGACACTTCTTCACAGAGTTAAAATATAGGTCAGCACTCAAAAGTACAGGTCACCACTCAAGAGCACACAAAACAGGTCTTCCAGAGCTAAGTACACGTCACCACTGAGCTAGGTACACGTCACCACTGAGCTAAGTACACGTCACCACTGGGCTAAGTACACGTCACCACTGTGCTAAGTACACGTCACCACTGAGTAAGTACCGTCACCACTGAGTAAGTTCCGTCACCCCTGAGCTAAGTTTCGTCACCACTGATAAGACCTGCCTCGATGGGCCAGTAGGCCTTCTGCCCTTTTTCTACATTCTTATGTCTTATGTTTTTATAATATTATTATAACAAAACGGCCAAGACTGATCCCTGTGGAACGCCACTTGTTACTGAAAATTTCCCCAATCGGATTTAACCCCAATTTTATGGAACTCTATGCTTCCTGTCTGTGAGCCAAGACTGATCCAAAAGAGACCCTTTCCCCAATGACATGGCTGCTACTTTCTTCAACAGTCTTTGGTGGGAACTCTATCAAATGCCTTACTAAAACTAAGTAAACAATATCAAATTCTTTATCTGGTCACAGGCCTCAAAAGCTTTTACTGAAGAAAATTATAAATTAGTTAGACAAGGACCGGCCTCTTGTGAATCAAGCTGAGGTATCATTAATCAAGCTATGCTTATCGAGATGGCTTCTTATAATTTTCAGCTATAATTGACTCTAGCAAATTGCCTACAATTGAGGTCAGGGTTATTGGCGGTAATTTGACTTAAGAAACATAAGAAAGGGAAACACTGCAGCAGGCCTGCTGGCCCATACTAGGAGGTCCTTTACAATTCATCCCACTAAAAAACATTTGACCAACCCCAAATTTTTAATGCCACCCAAAAAACAAGCTCCGATGTGCAAGTCCCTCTTCAAATCCAAACCCCTTCCACTTATGTACTTTATCCAAACTAATTTGAAACTACCAAGGTCCCAGCCCTCAATAACCCCAACTAGGGTAGACTGTTCCACTCATCAATCCCTATTTCCAAACCCAAAATTTCCTATGTCCTTTCTAAATCTAAACTTATCCAATTTAAATCCATTACTGCGGGTTCTCTCTTGGAGAGATATCCTCAAGACGTGGTTAATATCCCCTTTATTAATACCTATCTTCCACTTATACACTTCGATCAGGTCTTCCCTCATTCTTCGTCTAACAAGTGAATGTAACTTAAGAGTCTTCAATCTTTCTTCATAGGGAAGATTTCTAATGCTATGTATTAATTTAGTCATCCTACGCTGAATGTTTTCTAACGAATTTATGTCCATTCTGTAATATGGAGACCAGAATTGAGCTGCATAATCTAGGTGAGGCCTTACTAATGATGTATAAAGCTGCAGTATGACCTCTGGACTTCTGTTGCTTACACTTCTTGATATAAATCCCAGTAATCTATTTGCCTTATTACGTACGCTTAGGCATTGCTGTCTTGGTTTAAGGTTGCTGCTTACAATAACCCCAGCCCTTTTCAAAATCTGTATGGCTAAGTTCTACATTATTTAACTTGTAAGTGCTAGGGTTATGGACACCCCCGAGCTTCAGAACCTTGATTTATCTACTTTGAACTGATCTGCCCTTTTTGACCAAAATAGATTTTGTCTAAATCTCTGAAGTTACCTAACATCACGTTTGAATCAATTATCCTACCTATTTTTCGTGTCATCGGCGAATTTGCTCATATCACTAGTAATTCCTTCTTTTCAAGTCATTGTATATAAAATAAACAAAGGGCCAAGACTGACCCCGTGGAACGCAATTGTTCTGATCCCATCGGATTTAACCCCATTATGGACACTCTCGTTTCCTGTCTGTGACCCATGATTCGATCCCGAGAGCACTTTCCCCAATCCCATGAGCTGCTACTTTCTTCAACAGTCTTTGGTGCGGAACTCTATCAAATGCCTTCAAAAATTAAGTAAAAAATATAAAAATTCTTTATCGTGGTCAACGCCTAAAAAGCTTTACTGAAAAAAGTTAAAAAATTAGTTAGACAAGACCGGCCTCTTGTGAATCCATGCTGGTATTTTAATCAAAGTTTGCTTATCGAGATGGCTTCTTAAAATTTGAGCTAAAATTTACTCTGTAATTTGCCTACAATTGGGTCAGGTTATTGGGCGGTAATTGACTGTAACGACTTTTCCCCTGTTTTAAAAAATAGGAATTACATTAGCCATCTTCCACATAGAGACATACCCCTGTTTGAAGAGATAAATGAAAATATTAGTTAATTTGGGTTTACAGATTCCATTTTTATTTTTTTAGAACCCTTGAAAAAATGTAGGACCGGTGTTTATTTTGCTTCGTCGGTCTATCTGCTTCACAACCATTTCACTAGTGATGTGATGTTACATAATTTTCTTCTTCTGGCCATATAAAAATTAATTACCCGGGAAAATTATTAGGTCTTCCCGGTTAAAAACCGAGAGAAATAATTATTTAAAAAACGAGCAATTTCATTCTCTTTGTCAGTAAAAGGGCCCCCTAGTTATTTTTAAGGGGCCATCTTTTTCTTGACTTTTGTTCTTATACCTGGAAAAAAAATTTTTGGGTTAGTTTTAGAATCCCCAGAACTTTAATTTATAGTCCCTTTTAGTTTTTTTTTCCCCTTTTTAATGTCCCTTTAATGTCAATATCTGATTCATAAGATGACCTCGCCTCTTTTGATACCCTATAAATTCCTTTCTTATGCCCTAGTAGATATTTCGCCATTATTCATCCATTTTGGGGCATTTTTATTTTATCTAATTTCTTTATAAGGGTAAAAGTTCTTTGAGCAGCATTATTGTGTTCAGAAAATGTCATATTGATAGCTCTCTTCGTTACCCCGTCAAAGATGATAAGTGTTTTTAAGCCCCTCTAATTTTCAAAAGGGAAAAATTTGGGGCTGTTACTGAGTTATCCCCACTTATACTTCCCTTCAATTTTAAATGTAATTGATTTGTGGTCGCTAGCACCCGTTCCCTGAAAAATTTAAATTATTAAAAAGGGTTTATTGTTTTCCCCGAACTAAGCAAGAGGGTTTTTACCCCCTTTTAGGGTTTTATCACAAATGCTTCAAAAAAACAATCCTGAACTATTCTAAGAATCGTTTTGATTCTAAATTCCCAGTCAAAAAATTCCAATCATATGATAAAATTAAAGTCTCCCAGAATTATCATTATCGGCCTTT
>NC_069484.1:1259786-1280161 GCF_026875155.1 Cherax quadricarinatus | reverse complement strand
AATTCTTGGGTCGGTATTCCATTTTACCTCACTGATGATGGCATGCAGTAACACGTGCATGGTTGTTCCTGTAAGCGTGCCACGCACCAATTCCACACAAACAGTGCTCACCCGGCGTCCAATGCGATCCGCCATGTTGTATGCACAAAACAGGAAAACTGCGCAGTAAACCAGTTGTATCAGGAGCTACTGCGCAGCCTGTCCGCACGGCACAATAGCGATGCGAACAATGCCCCCTGATAACTAAGTCACTTTTAAATTAGTTTAAGTGACAAAAACCTTGCGAAGCAAACATAATCAAACAGCCACTGCTCAGGGACAAACCAGTTCAGTCAGATTACTAATGTATAAGAAACACATTTGTCAGCCATTAGGTTTTTTTACAATATTAAAATGATGTCTGTGATTTTAAGGAAGTGCTGGAGAAGAGCACCAACTGAACACGACTGATGTAAAACATTTTAAGGAAGTGCTGGAGAAGGAGCACCAACTGAACACGACTGATGTAAAACATTTTAAGGAAGTGCTGGAGAAGGAGCACCAACTGAACACGACTGATGTAAAACATTTTAAGGAAGTGCTGGAGAAGAGCACCAACTGAACACGACTGATGTAAAACATTCACATTACAACTGTTCAAAACTCCATCAATAGTCATCCAGTTGATTATTTTAATAACAATGTCATGATGACTGTGGTTACAAGGATGGACTGAATATAGTCACTCAGGTATTGTTGTACTGTAACTCAGGTGTTGCGCTACAGACACTCAGGTATTGTGGAACTGTCACTCAGGTGTTGTGGTAGTGTCTCTCAGTTGTTGTGGTACTGTCACTCAGATAATATGGTACTGTCACTCAGGTATTTTGGTACTCTCACTCAGGTGTTGTGGTACTGTCTCTCAGGTGTTGTGGTACTGTCACTCAGGTCTTGTGGTACTGTCACTCAGGTGTTTGTGGTACTGTCACTAAGGTGTTGTGGTACTGTCTCTCAGGTCTTGTGGTACTGTCACTCAGGTGTTTGTGGTACTGTCACTCAGGTGTTGTGGTACTGTCATTCAGGTAATGTTGTACTGTCACTCAGGTCTTGTGGTACTGTCACTCAAGTGTTGTGGTACTGTCACTCAAGTGTTGTGATACTGTCACTCATTTGTTGTACTGTCACTCAGGTGTTGTGGTACTGTCACTCAGGTGTTGTGGTACTGTCACTCAGGTGTTGTGGTACTGTCACTCAGGTGTTGTGGCACTGTCACTAAGGTGTTGTGGTACTGTCACTCAGGTCTTGTGGTACTGTCACTCAGGTCTTGTGGTACTGTCACTCAGGTGTTGTGGTACTGTCACTCAGGTGTTGTGGTACTGTTTCTCAGGTGTTGTGGTACTGTCACTCAGGTGTTGTGGCACTGTCACTCAGGTGTTGTGGTACTGTCACTCAGGTGTTATGGTACTGTTTCTCAGGTGTTGTGGTACTGTCACATAGGTAATGTGGTACTGTCACTCAGGCGTTGTGGTACTGTCACTCAGATGTTGTGGGACTCTGACTCAAGTGTTGTGGTACTGTCACTCAGGTGTTTTGGGACTGTCACTCAAGTGTTGTGGTACTGTCACTCAGGTGTTGTGGTACTGTCACTCATGTGTTGTAGTACTGTCACTCAGATAATGTGGTACTGTCACTCAGGTGTTGAGGTACTGTCACTCAGGTGTTGTAGTGCTGTCACTCAGATAATGTGGTGCTGTCACTCAGGTGTTGTGGTACTGTCACTCAGGTGTTGTGGTACTGTCACTCAGGTGTTGTGGTACTGTCACTCAGGTGTTGTAGTACTGTCACTCAGGTGTTGTGGTACTGTCACTCAGGTGTTGTGGTACTGTCACTCAGGTGTTGTAGTACTGCCACGCAGATAATGTGGTACTGTCACTAAGGTGTTGTAGTACTGTCGCTCATATAATGTGCTACTGTCACTCAGGTGTTGTGGTACTGTCATTCAGGTGTTGTAGTACTGTCACTCAGATAATGTTGTGCTGTCACTCAGGTGTTGTGGCACTGTCACTCAGGTGTTGTCGTACTGTCACTCAGGTGTTGTGGCACTGTCACTCAGGTGTTGTGGTGTTACAAAAACGCGATTCTAAAAGCTTAGAGATCTCCAGTGAATACTAGAAAGGACTGCCCTTCTAGCATCCAGCCTGTTACTGGGTTTTCGTAACAAGTAGTCAGTATCCTTGTCCAATTATCCATTAGAATTCAGTATGATTCAATAGTGCTTCAGGATTACAACTGGTAGGCTACTAACTAGAGACATTAAAATTTAATAAATTTATTAAGTCTAGAGGTATATTATCAAATTAAATTAAATTAAATTAATCACAGTAATCAAAATAATATCACTTCTCTCGAGTACAATATTATTGTGCTGAAAGCACATATCACATTTATAATTCTTAAGTACCGTCTGGTACATCAACATTTAATAAGATATTACAAATATGTACAAGTAAGTGTGTATGTGTGTAAGTGCTCTAAGTAGTTCACTATGTCTCACGACTCGACTAGACTTAAACAAGTGACTGACAAATTCCTCACATAAACTAACTTCTTGACCAACTGGCAATCAGAACAGTCTGCTTGAACAATAAAAAGAATGCTAAGCCCAATAGCAATATAACAAGCAACTGCGACACAAAATCAGGGACAAGGAGATAATATAACGACACTAAGTAGGGACCATCTGCAGATCCTCCACAAAAGTCACAAAACTCTCATACTACTGAATCTAAGTTCAGCATAAGAAAATCCCCGACTGTGATAATACACAAACCAGTATAAATTAGGTCAGAAGCTACAGCTCAGAACCTGAGATGTTTCGAGTGTCTATGTGACATACAACCTCAGTACAACGTCGAAAATCACTAAGTCTATACAATGTTCTGTGAACAGAGTTCTACAGAACTAACAAGAATAATGAGACAGACAATCTGTCAGACCACCAAGAGAGTCTAGACCAGACTGAATACTTCAGGCGAGGTGAGGACAACCCCTACTCGATCACGTGATAGCTTCGTGGACAGCTGCTGCTAAGTAACAACGAGAAGCCGGCAGTCTAACGAGCCACAAGCGATAATTACAGTAGTTAGACAATCAAGACTTGAACTGAGCTCATAATATGTTACATCCTACCTAACAACATAACAGTCAAATAATAATATAAAGCAATACATTTACGATTTAGCTATTATCGCAAATATAAGCAATATAAAATTATATGAAAAGGTGATAATTATATATATACATTATATTCATAATCATAATATACATTATATATATTGCAACCCATTCAGGGGTTGCAACATGTGGCACTGTCACTCAGATGTTGTGGTACTGTCACTCAGGTGTTGTGGTACTGTCACTCAGGTCTTGTGGTACTGTCACTCAGGTGTTGTAGTACTGTCACTCAGATAACGTTGTGCTGTCACTCAGGTGTTTTGGTACTGTCACTCAGGTGTTGTGGCACTGTCACTCAGGTGTTGTGGTACTGTCACTCAGGTCTTGTGGTACTGTCTCACTCAGGTGTTGTCCCCACACGCGCCCGCTCCCCAGCCTCGCACTCACGCACAGGTGTTGTGGTACTGTCACTCCAGGTGTTGTGGGACTATATTCCTGGATTCTAAACATTCTAATTAGCTCTATGTGTTTATTATCACTATATATTTGTTCATATTTTCAACAAATTTTACCCATATTATTGTCATTGTTTTATTGAAAATTTCAGAGATTTACGAATGATATTAACATATCAGTATTAGTCAAAAATTAAGTTTTCACAATATTGCTAAAAAAAACCCAAACAAAACCCCTAAACCCCCACCCATATATCATAACATACAACTATTCCCCAATATCTCACAACAATTCTAATCTCTCTTTTACCTCACATAACTTCCCCCCCATCTTCTCTCGCGCTATATACAATTCCTCGACCAAATACCCCCTTCCACCAATACCCCCATATAATCCCGTAAATACTTCCTAACACTCTCCTCCCCCCCCCCCCCCCCCCCCCCCCCCCCCCCCCCCCCCCCCCCCCCCCTCCCCCCCCCCCCCCCCCCCCCCCCCCCCCCCCCCCCCCCCCCCCCCCCCCCCCCCCCCCCCCCCCCCCCCCCCCCCCCCCCCCCCCCCCCCCCCCCCCCCCCTCTTGTTACTACCCTCACCCCCACCCCCCCCCCCCCCCCCCCCCCCCCCCCCCCCCCCCCACATCTGCCCTCACTCTCAGCTCACAGCACGCATCCCCCCCCCCCCCCCCCCCCCCCCCCCCCCCCCCCCCCCCCCTTCCCCCTCCGCAACCCCCCCCCCCCCCCCCCCCCCCCCCCCCCCCCCCCCCCCCCCCCCCCCCCCCCCCCCCCCCCCCCCCCCCCCCCCCCCCCCCCCACCCCCCCCCCCCCCCCCCCCCCCCCCCCCCCCCCCCCCGGCCCCCCCCCCCCCCCCACATTATGCACTCCTAGTTGGTCAGAGAGAGTAGTAGAGTGAGACCCCCTGCTTCAGCGCCGCCCCTCCTATCACACCGCCTGCCCCTGGCGTTGTGAGCTTCGGTACGTAGTTCTACATTGTCAGACATTACTCCCCACGCTTCGGGGCTGTGTGGACCTACTGCGCAAAACGCTTCCTAAGTTGCCTGACTGCAGTGGAAGTGTGAGGTGGTGCTTGTCCCCCCTCTGCCGTCAAAAACCAGGAGTTACACTCATATACTATTCACCCTCGCCTCAACATGGGTTTTGTAATACGACGCAGGATCAACACTGTCGGCGTTGAGATTCTCTGAGGAGGCAATAATCGCCTCAGGTTTCAGCCCATGTGTTACTATCTAAAAATCATCAGAGAGACGTATGGCATTCAGGATGGGAAAGTTGCTATGGTGTAGCCTAAATGGTAGAACATAGAATTTTTGTGAAAACTGCTTTCAGCATCGGTCTATGAATCGTTGGTCAACCCGTTGTCAGGACGTAAGTCTTGATGCACACCAGATGTTCATGTGAGATATGATTGGATGTATCCAAGATTTTATCATCGATCAAACTGCGTATTGTCCCTTTGGGTGATGAGAAGACATCAGAAGAGTTTTTGAGGAATATGGAATAGTTAATTTGGCCCTGCAGGTATCGTGGGGTGACGGGTGCTATCAGGTCTGCCAAAGGCACTTTTAACCTAAAATGACCACCATTGCGGACACCTTTACAGTCCTACGTGTACTACAGAATTCAGGACACAGGTCATGGTTTCGTACGCCGGGCAAAGACTTACAGGCCGACTTAATGTGGGAATGTGATCACATAGCAGCGGCATGACTTGTGGGAAGCGGCAACGAGCTCCTGGCCCAGAGGCAGGGATGTCTTCCACTATCTACACCGGAGGGAGCAGGTAAATGATCAACGACGTGAAGGAGGGTGGTCGTCTATGGAGTGAGATGTGGGATGAGGCGCATAGGCTGGGGGAGAGGGTGAGGCCTTGAAGTTGCCTGGTCCAGGACACTTCCAGAGGATGGATGACGAGCAGAAAGGACAGGAGGGAAGTGTGGGAAATTGAGGAAGATTCAGCTGAGGTTCTGAAAGTCCTTGTCACGCCTGAGGAGGAGGGCTGCACCAGGAAAGTGGTAGATGGGACGGATTTGACGGCTACGGTGCATCAACGACAGAGTGAACTATCCGGACCGACGGGATGTGTGACAGCGTGTCTGAGTGGTCTCCGGGTCATTGAACCTGTTTACTTGGGAGGTTGAGGTACATTGTGAGGACATCCCAGACCCAAGCTATGGAGGTGCGATTTTGTCACAAGAAAGAGGGCCGCGCGGTCGGATTCGGATGATGTCATAATGCCTGAGCAGCGGCTGGGAGAGCAAATATGGGCAGAAGGTGAAGGTAGTGGTGGCCACAGACAGGATGGCACCGAAAGAAGGGGGGAGTGAGGGAAGTTTGTGAAGGTGACAAGTGGACCCATAGTTCTGTGCCCATCGGAAGAGTGAAGAGAGGAGGCAGGGGTGGAAACTTTAATAGGCTCCGGTGGTATGACAGTAAACGTTGAAGAATTTGAGAAACTTATGCAATTCTCATGTGGATCTTTATTGAAGAAATCTTCGCACACAGTGACTTCATCAGTATAATACAAAGTTAGATATGAGTAAGGAGAGGAGAAGTTTGAGGTAATCAGTCCCTCAACCTTGAATCGATGTGTTCAGTCCATCACTCTTGTAGGAAGTGCAGCATAGGGCCAGAGAGGTGGCTTATATTTGCAATCTGATGAGTCGAAGCACAAGGAGGCGGAATCACAGTGGGACCTGGCCATAGTGTAAGTAGATCGTCGTCAAAGTTGGGCAGCGTTGAAGTCTTTGTACCAAGATTCCATGATATTGAGTGTCTGACAGATGTGATGAATGGTTTAGAAAACCGACAAGTTGAAAAATTGAGACACTTAGGAACACATGGGAATCTTTAATGAAGAAAAACGTTTCGCCTCATTAGTGGTTTATCAGTCAGTACAAAGTAGAATTGGGGTAGATAGAGGAGAAGTTTGAGGTAATCAGTCCTCAACCTGGAATCGATGTGTTCAGTCCATTCATCTTCTTGTAGGAAGTGCAGTTAGTGCAGAGAAGTGGTTATATCCGCAGTCAATGAAGTCGAAGCAGCAGGAGGCAGTGTTTCACAGTGGGGGACTGCCAATAGTGCCGTGTTATTCACTAATTTTTGCTAGAGTGCACTTCGGTTAAAAACATTGATTGAGAGAGCCACAGCTACTGCTAGTTAGCGTAACTCATTTAAATTTAAGTAGTACTGAGCTGCTAGTGCAATATAGTAAATGAGAAAACTTTAGACATGGTTAATATTAGCTGAATATCTTGTTTTTAATAGCAAAATAAAGACCAAACTTGTCATTATGCTTCTTTTCTTACTGGACGGGTCTGGGATGGCTGTTCATCTCTATTGCGTTTTTTGTTTAACCACCAAATCGATCCTTCATATCGGACACTACTTGACCTGTTACTTTGGTTTCAAGTAAAACTAGCCCATCGCAGCTTGCTTCCACAAGCAGTAAACAGTTAAGTCTTACTTTCATATTATGTTGCTGCAGTCTCAAATATTGTTTGCCTAGTTTCTAACACAAAATCTCCTAAGAGTACGAAATACGTCCAGTCTCCCAGAAGCTTGAACTTACTGATTCAGCGGTAGGACCACCGACGCATAGAGCTAGACGAGTGCTGATCAATTTCCCATAGGGGTCACGTATGATTTCTGTAGGACTAAGGGTAGGGATGTTAGAATGTTATCTTTTACTGTGACTTCGTCTTCCATTCACCTCATGAAATTTGTTATCTTACTTGAAAATTATTTTTCTATATATTTTTTTATTAATGAAATTTTATATATTTTTCGAGAGGAGAGCGTGAATGATTTCATCGAGAGCGCCAAGCGGCTTGCGAGCCGTGCATTGAATAACCACTGGGGTTAAGGGGTTGTTTTGGGCACAGGGCTGTGGGGGGCAACTATCTTATGGATGAAATTGTCAAGTCAAGGGAACTGAGAGAGTTACAAAAAAGAGTAGGTTTCAAGTGGTAAGGGCAGGCAGGGTAGAGGAGGTGCTGTTGGGGGGAGACAAGCCATCAGCGTGGTTGTGTGTTGCGATCATAAAACAAAAAGACAGCAGGTAACAGCTATTGTGAGGTTAGTGGTACAGAGATGCAGGAGGTTATAGGGTAGGTCAGAGAGATACCGAGCTACGAAAGGAATGTAAAAGTGAATTGCGTGAGTATGCGATATATGGTACGAAGGGTATTGGAAAGTGGAGGGTGGGGAATGTGGCTTTAGGAAGGTGTGTGAGTATGTGCCGTGTAATTTTAGGGAATAGTGATAGGGAAGGCTTTAGGACGCGCTAATAACAGAAGAGGAAATTAGAGTTTGGGTTTAAGGGGAATGAGGAGAAGCGCAAAGCTCCGGGAATAGACGGTCTCCTGCTGAATTTTATCTACAAACATTGGGAGGTTTAATGTTAGATTAAACAGATAAAGGAGAAGGGTGTGATGGGGTACAGCACAGCCAACTGCGGTTGTAGTGTTGGTCCCGAGGGTAAGGGGCTGCACACCTCAAGACTCGCGTTTCCGTGCAATATCGACTGTTATGTGCAGATTTTATAAGGTGTTTCCTAAAGTCTTGTGGTAATATCGGTTTAAATATTGGTAGGGAGAGTGGTTCGAAAAAATGCACGTATGGATTGCCAGGCAAGGCGATGACTAGAAGGTCATGGAATATGAGAAGTTTTTGTGGACGTCAATGGGTGGGGCGAGGGGAGGCGGCTCGTTGTTGGTTTTAGGACTGGCAGGGGGCCTATGTCAGAATGGAAAGCTTTATACTTGGGAGGCAAGGTTATGGGGATAGTAATAATTTAATTGGGTAGCCACGTTGTTAAAGGAGCTAAGATGAGGGTACAGATAATGGATCGCGTGGGGTAGGAGTTTGTAATGGGTTGGGGGACATTGGGCTAGGGGTGTCCCATGTCACAATTATTGCTTGCATGCAATCCTTTCAGGACCCTTCTATAGATGTTGAACGTTGTGTTATGTTACACAAGTGGTGATTCGGTGAGGGAGAGGTAGGAAAGTGTGGCCTGGAATATAGGATATGTAGACGATACACACCACGTCCTGGTTCGGGGAAGGCGTGGGTGGGGGTTTTTTGGATGATGTTGTGCAACTGTTTGGAAGTGCAACCGGGATTGCAGGTAAATAGTGAGAGTCAATGGTTCATAGGTAGGGTGGAATGGGTGGATTGATGGGAGATGTAACGTTGTGAGGATACTAAACGTGGGTAATTCAAAAATATGTGGTCATCTTTTTAAAGATGACTTGGACGCTGCTCGTAGCCTGACGGACCCCCTCATCCATCTCTTAAATAGGTTGATGAAAGGATCCTGGGGCTTCTGGGCTGCACTGCGACCTCATATTCTAACTCGCGTGCAAAGAGTGATTGTATATAAAATGCTTTTATTATCTTGTAAGGTTTGGAATGTAGCTCAACCATGTTTCCAATAACAGGGACGGCGATTGTGGGAATTCTGAGACGGGTGTTTAACTTTTTGTGGGGTTGAGGTGCGATTGGCTGAGGAGAGAGGTTGTAATGTTACCTGTGCCCATGGTGGGTTGGGGTTGATGGATTTGAGAAGGAGGGTTAAATGTGTGTTTCTTAAATGGGAGGTTTTGCACGAAGGAATGAGGAGGGGGGAGCTGAAAAAAGTACATGACAGGTTGGGTAAGTTGTATGGTGGTGTGGAGTTGAGGGAATGTGAAACTGTTTTGAGGGCTTTGATGTTGGTTAGAGAACCCAGGAAAATTCGAATAGGGGTTTTGTGAAGGTTGCTTGCAGGGAGGATTGTTGTACCAGTTGAGGGATTGCTCCCCATGTAGGCGTGGAAGAGTATTTGGTATAGGTTTAGCAAGC
The DNA here is from genome assembly GCF_026875155.1 of Cherax quadricarinatus. Taxonomy (NCBI): domain Eukaryota; kingdom Metazoa; phylum Arthropoda; class Malacostraca; order Decapoda; family Parastacidae; genus Cherax; species Cherax quadricarinatus. Next base: position 1,270,694 of record NC_069484.1, on the reverse strand, counting down.
TGAAGTTAAAGCCTAGGGTAAGGGAGGTAACGTATCGTTTTCTGCATGGCATACTACCGTCGGGGGAGGTACTAAGAACCAGAAGGGTTATTGTGGGCGGGAGCTGCGGAATCTGTGGTGGGGATGAGACAGCGTTCCATGCAGTATATTTTTGTGAGGGACTGGAGGGTGTTAGGTATTGGTTAGGTAGGGTGGTACAGGGGGGTGAGGGGCCGAGGGATGTCGGTTCTGCGTGCGCTAAGCCTAGATGTGGGAGGGTTCAACGAGAGTGTCACAAGAGCTTTGGATTATATAATGGTGGATTATATATATATATATATCGTGGGTGATGAGGGGGAGGTGGGTTTGTGAGGTGTGGAGGCGGGAACTAGCGGTAACGGTTTATCGTACAATGTGTCGTAACAGAGAACTGTATGGGAGGAGGTGGGCGAAGGATTTTTCGGAAGGTTATAGAACGTTAATGTTAGGGTTACTCATGAATCTGCGACTTGGGCTGAGTGAGTAAGGGGTGGGGGTTTGGGGATTGCATATGAGAAGAGGAAATTCATGGGGACAAAGCGGAGTCGCCTCCTGGGCGGGGGGTGAGAGTGAGGTGTATGTGGGTATAGAAGGTGTAGATGTGTGGCATAAGTATATGTAGCATGCAAGTGGGTACAGAAAGCAAAGGTGATGAAATCAAGTAATTATGTAGCAACGTATGGAGAATTCTGTGTTTGATGTGTCAGGGTCGTCATGACCTTCTTAATATATTAAGTGTGAATGGTGTTAAGATTATAGGTGTAAGACCTTGCAGGAGCTTTTGGGTCTATGTAGATTGTACGTATATAGTCTTTATTGGGCATGTTTCATGTGCGATATTAGTATCACAATTAGAGGTTAATTTTTGTTTTGTTGTTTGTGTTTTGTGTTGGAGTTTAGTGAGCGTACTGTCCCTTTTTTTTAGTATTATATTATGTGCTCCTCCTGTTGATGAGGGCTGGAAGGCTAATGACCTCCATAAAATTGTACTGACTCATTAAAGTTTTGTAATGGGGAACGTATGTATGTTTTAGAGAATGTTCCTGTATCTGGGGTTAGTTGGGAAAGAGTACATACTTGTGTTAACGGAATTATGTAGATCACTTGCGTTATATGACTAATGTGAAGGTTGTGATTAACGGGTATATTTTATAGTGAACATTCTTGCTATTGAATTGCACCTTTGTCACAGTAATATTATGTAACCTACCGTCCTGCCAAGTGAGTGTAAAACGAAAGCCTGTAATTGTTTTACATGATGGTAGGATTGCTGGTGTCCTTTTTTCTGTCTCATGAACATGCAAGATTTCAGGTACGTCTTGCTACTTCTACTTACACTTAGGTCACACTACACATACATGTACAAGCACATATATACACACCCCTCTGGGTTTTCTTCTATTTTCTTTCTAGTTCTTATTCTTGTTTATTTCCTCTTATCTCCATGGGGAAGTGGAACAGAATTCTTCCTCCGTAAGCCATGCGTGTTGTAAGAGGCGACTAAAATGCCGGGAGCAAGGGGCTAGTAACCTCTTCTAATGTATATATTACTAAATGTAAAAGGAGAAACTTTCGTTTTTCCTTTTGGGCCACCCCGCCTCGGTGGGATACGGCCGGCGTGCTGAAAGAAAGATATATATATATATATATATATATATATATATAAAATATATATATATAATTATATATATATATATATATATATATATATATATATATATACCTAAAGTCTTGGTTTCAATGGATGTTTATATACTTAATATTTTGACCCTGGTACTGAGTGTGATCTGTACGTTATGTCACTGTTAGGTTTATCGTGAAATACGGTCAAGTTAACCCATTCTTTTTAATGTTATTTTGTGTATATCGCGTTTTGAGGTGTTAAGTTGTTGTTATTTATGAAATGTGTTAAGGCGGTTTATGTTAGGATAAACACCTTTTTGATTTTGTTTGGAATATTGTGGTTGTCCTTCACGCATTACCCTGACAACTGGGGTTTTGTCTCTTAACTTTATATAATGTGATCATCCTGTGGACGAGGCTGATTAATATTATTAAGTATAAGTGGAGGCTTAAGATTTTCATTTTTTTTTTTCAACGACTAAAGAGGGATTGTAGTGAGGAACGTATGAATGTTTTTAGGCAATTTTCTTGTATAGGTTGTTAGTTGTGGAAGATCATGTACTTGTTTTAATGAGATTATGATGTAGGTTATTCCTCTTATTGACTAATGTGAAGGTTGTGAACCTTTGTCATATGGTAGTTATATTATGTTAACTGTATAAACCTAAAAGGTTTAGTTTCAATGGATGTTTATATAATTTCATTTATATTTGGCCCTGTTAATGTGGTCACCTGTAAGTTATGTTTGCTAAGGTTTATAATGAAGTTAGGGGTCGGATCACCTTTTTTATTTTTTGTTTTTGTTAAGTCTGTTAAATAGTAATTTTTGTGAGTGTATATGTGTGACCTCTTTGTGTCAGTTACAATGTTTTAGTTTATTTTTGTGTCAGTTACAATGTGGTAGTTATATTTTTTTTTGTTACAATGGGTAGTTATATTTTGTGTCATTACAATGTGTTTTTTATATTTTTGTGTCATTTTAAAATTTGTGTAGTTTTATTTGGGGTCAGTTACAATGGGGGTAGTTATATTTTGTGTCGGTTACAATGTGTAGTTAATTTTGTGTCAGTTACAATGTGAGTTTATTTTGTGTCAGTTACATGTGTAGTTATATTTTGGGTCAGTTACTTGTGTTGTTTATTTGTGTCAGTTACAATGGTAGTTTTTTTTGGGTGCAGTTACAATGTGTTGTTATATTTTTTTGTAAGTTAAAATGTGTGTTATATTTTGTGTCGTTAAATGTGTTGTATATTTTGTGTCAGTTACATTGTGTTGTTATATTTTGGCAGTTACTTGTGTTGTTAATTTTTGTGTCAGGGTTACAATTTTTGTTATATTTTGTGTCATTTACAATGGTAGTTATATTTTGTGTCAGTTAATTGTGTAGTTTATATTTGTGTCATTTACATGTGTAGTATATTTTGTGTCAGTTACAATGTGTAGTCATATTTTGTGGCATTCAATGTGTAGTTATATTTTGTGTCAGACATGTGTTTGTTTTATATTTTGGGTGTCAGTTACAATGTGTATTATATTTTGTTGTCAGTACAATGTGTTGTTATATTTTGGGGTCAGTTACAATTGTATTTATATTTTGTGTCAGTTACAATGTGTAGTTATATTTTGTGTCATTACAATGTGAAATTTTATATTTTGTGTCAGTTACAATGTGTAGTTTTTTTTTTTTGTGTCAGTTAAAATGTGTTGTTATATTTTGTGTCAGTTACAATGTGTAGTTATATTTTGTGTCAGTTACAATGTGTATTATATTTTGTGTCAGTTTACAATGTGTAGTTAATTTTGTGCCCAGTTACAATGTGTTGTTATATTTTGTGTCATTACAATGTGTAGTTATATTTTTGTCAGTTACAATGTGTAGTTATATTTTGTGTCAGTTACAATGTGTAGTTATATTTTGTGTCAGTTACAATGTGTATTTTATATTTTGTGTCAGTTAAAAATGTGTTGTTATTTTTTGTGTCAGTTACAATGTGTTGTTATATTTTGTGTCAGTTACTATGTGTTTTTTATATTTTGTGTCAGTTACAATGTGTAGTTATATTTGTGTCAGTTACAATGTGTAGTTATATTTTGTTTTCAGTTACAATGGTAGTTATATTTTTGTGTCAGTTACAATGTGTATTATATTTGGCGTCAGTTACTATGTGTTGTTATATTTTGTGTCAGTTACAATGTGTAGTTATATTTTGTGTCAATTAAAATGTGTAGTTATATTTTGTGTCAGTTACAATGTGTAGTTATATTTTGTATCAGTTACAATGTTAGTTTATATTTTGTGTCAGTTTACTATGTGTTGTTATATTTTGTTTTCAGTTACAATGGTAGTTTTTATTTTGTGTCAGTTACAATGTTTTAGTTATATTTTGTGTCAGTTAAAATTTGTGTATTATATTTTTGTGTCAGTTACAATGTGTAGTTATATTTTGTGTCAGTTACTATTGTTTTATATTTTGTGTCAGTTACAATGTGTATTATATTTTGTGTCAGTTAAAAATGTGTATTTATATTTTGTGTCAGTTACATTGTGTAGTTATATTTTGTGTCAGTTACAATGTTAGTTATATTTTGTGTCAGTTACTATGTGTTGTTATATTTTGTGTCAGTTACAATGTGTAGTTATATTTTGTGTCATTACAATGTGTAGTTATATTTTGTGTTAGTTACAATGTGTAGTTATATTTTGGTCAGTTACTATGTGTTGTTATATTTTGTGTCAGTTACAATGTGAAAGTTATATTTTGTGTCAGTTACAATGTGTAGTTATATTTTGTGTCAGTTACTATGTGTTGTTAAATTTTTGTGTCATTACTATGTGTAAGTTATATTTTGTGTCAGTTACAATTGTAGTTATATTTTGTGTCAGTTACAATGTGTAGTTATATTTTGTGTCAGTTACAATGTGTAGTAAAATTTTGGGGTCAGTTATATGTGTTGTTATATTTTGTGTCAGTTACAATGTGTAGTTATATTTTGTGTCAGTTACAATGTGAGTTATATTTTGTGTTAGTTACAATGTGTATTATATTTGTGTCAGTTACTAGGGTGTTGTAATTTTTTGTGTCATTACAATGTGTAGTTATATTTTTGTCATTTTACAATGTGTAGTTTATTTTGTGTCAGTTACTATGGGGTTTTTATTTTGTGTCAGTTACTATGTGTAGTTATATTTTGTGTCAGTTACAATGTGTAGTTATATTTTGTGTCAGTTACAATGTGTAGTTATATTATGTGTCAGTTACAATGTGTATTTTATATTTTGTGTCAGTTACTATGTGTTGTTATATTTTGTGCCCAGTTACAATGTGTAGTTATATTTGTGTCAGTTACAATGTGTAGTTATATTTTGTGTCAGTTACAATGTGTAGTTATATTGTGTCAGTTACAATGTGTAGTATATTTTGTGTCAGTTACAATGTGTAGTTTATATTTTGTGTCAGTTACAATGTGTGTTAATATTTTGTGTCAGTTACAATGTGTAGTTATATTTTGTGTCAGTTACAATGTGTAGTTATATTTTGTGTCAGTTACAATGTGTAGTTATATTTTGTGTCAGTTACTATGTGTTGTTATATTTTGTGTCAGTTACAATGTGTTGTTATATTTTGTGTCAGTTACAATGTGTAGTTATTTTGTGTCAGTTACAATGTGTAGTTATATTTTGTGTCAGTTACAATGTGTAGTTATATTTTGTGTCAGTTACAATGTGTAGTTATATTTTGTGTCAGTTACAATGTGTAGTTATATTTTGTGTCAGTTACTATGTGTTTTTATATTTTGTGTCAGTTACTATGTGTAGTTATATTTTGTGTCAGTTACAATGTGTAGTTATATTTTGTGTCAGTTACAATGTGTAGTTATATTTTGTCAGTGTTGTTGTGAAGGATTGACGATCGCACTGTACTCATTTTTTATCTTTTTATTTTACGTTAAGCTGTAAAGTTTTCTGAATAAAATATAAACAAAAATTAGTTCTTGGGTGTTGCTGAGGTAATGAAGGAGGTGTTTGATTCACTCCTGTGATAGTGCTAAGGTTATGTAGGTAGGTGGTTTAGGTTAGGTTAGGTTAGGTAAGGTTGGGTTAGGTTAGGTTAGTTAGGTTAGGTTAGTTAGGTTAGGTAAGGTTATGTTAGGTTAGGTTAGTTAGGTTAGGTTAGGTAAGGTTAGGTTAGGTTAGGTTGGGTTTTAGGTTAGGTTAGGTAAGGTTAGGAAAGGGTTTAGGTTAGGTTAGGTTAGGTTAGGTTAGGTTGGGTTTTAGGTAAGGTTAGGTTAGGTTAGGTTAGGTTAGGTTAGGTAAGGTTGGGTTTTAGGTTAGGTTAGGTTAGGTTAGGTTAATTAGGTAAGGTTAGGTTGGGTTAGGTAAGGTTGGGTTTAGGTTAGGTAAGGTTAGGTTAGGTTGGGGTTAGGTTGGGTTAGATTGGGTAAGGTTAGGTTAGGTTTAGGTTAGGTTAGGTTGGGTTAGGTAGATTGGGAAAAGGTTAGGTTAGGTTGGTTTAGGTTAGGTTAGGTAAGGTTAGGTTAGGTTAGGTACTTAGGTTAGGTAAGATTAGGTTAGGTTAGTTTTAGGTAAGGTTAGGTTAGGTTAGGTTGGTGGGTTAGGTTAGGTTAGGCTAGGTTGGTTAGGTTTTTTAAGGTTAGGTTGGGTAAGGTTTTAGGTTAGGTTAGGTAATTTTTAGGTTAGGTTAGGTTTTAGGTTAGGTTAGGTTAGGTAAGGTAAGGTAAGGTAAGGTAAGGTAAGGTTAGGTTAGGTTAGGTTGGGTTTAGGTTAGGTTAGGTAAGGTTAGGTTAGGTTAGGTTAGGTTAGGTTAGGTAAGGTTAGGTTAGGTTGGGTTAGGTTAGGTTAGAAAAGGTTAGGTTGGGTTTAGGTTAGGTTAGGTTAGGTTGGGTTTTAGTAAGGTTAGGTTAGGTTAGGTTGGGTTAGGTTAGGTAAGGTTCGTCAGGAAAAAAGACAAGTGTTTCCTGACGCGGGTCTTAGTCAGATGATGACCCGCCTTTGTAGCTTTTGGCCATCTGACCGAGGCCTTCCGCCGGGTAATTAGCTGTAGTGGTAGCGTTAAGAGAAGGCAGGTGGGTGCTGAATCAGCGTGGTGGGTAACTTTCAGATGTGTAGCAAATGAAACGAAATGATACAAATTCAGTTCAGAGACACAGTGGACTTTACGTCACAAACTGATCTGTTTGTGAATTGTGTGAATATATATGACTTTTCAATTTGGGATAGACTTGGATTATTGTATTACGAAAGTGTGGAAAATTTACTATAATTTCCTATAATTAGTAATTGTATGTGAAGTGTTAACAAAAAGTAATGTAAATATTATTGGTAGTAAAAAAACTACCAAGCTACTTGTGATGAAGCGAGTGAGTGATTCCAACTGTGTGGGGGTGAAAACGGTGAGGAAGGTTGACTGCAGGTCTCGGCTCTTTATTTGACCCAAGGGAAGGGGTCATAAAAGGTAACTGAATCGGTGTAATGCCCGTGTAGCCGTCTTGAAGGTATGTCGGCTCTCTCAAGGAAATTTTGGGAAATCGGCCGAATCTTCCAGTGAAATCAACTAAAGTGTAAAAGAAACGGTGTCGTCAAAAATTTGATGACGTTAACAGCACACGTAATTACACATTACACCTCCCAGTGTATTAATTCTCACTACAGTATGGTAATTTATGTGTGGTAAATGATTTTGAAAACCGAGAAGTTGAAGAATTAAAATACTTATGCAACATATGGGAATCTTTATCGAAGAAACGTTTCGCCACACAGTGGCTTCTTCAGTCTTATACAAAGCAGGAATGTATAAGGAGAAGAGGAGTGTGGGGTAATCAGTCCCTCAGCCTGGAGTCGATGTGTTCAGTCCATCAATCTCGTAGAAAGTACATTATTATTATAATAAAAAAAGAAGTGCTAAACCACAAGGGCTATACAGCTGTAGAAAGTACAGCACAGGGCCGTAGCAGTGACTTATATACTGTAGTCAGGTGAGACGAAGCAGGAGAAGGCGGGTCATAGTGGTACATCCACTGTCTAAGTACGTCTTTGTCCCAAGATTGGACTTTATTTCCCTCTTGAGTTTTTCACACAAATCCTTTTTCCTTCGTAATTGTCCCTTGCTCTGAGTGTCTCCAATCTTATTGTTACGAATTTATGGCATGTTGCCAGTGTGAGGGGAAAAACGGGTAATAAGTTGGGTTTTTTGGTCGTTTAGACTCGCAGGAACCATTGTGTCACTGCTCGCACTACCATCTAGCGGGCTATGCTGATCTCCAGTTCCTGGGATTTATTTACTTATTTATTTTATTTATTTTAATTTAAATTTTAACATGATAGAGAGAAGTACAAAGGAATACAGTTTATTAAAGGGGCAAAATGCCAAAGTCCCTTGTATACAGAGCATTATGGGCAGGCTTAAAATTAACTTAAGATTAACTAAGCAATGATATATTTAGTGGTAAAAACATTATTGTAAACAGATAACAATTAAGCACAAATGAATATTACGAAGACAGGTCATATGGTCATTTACTGTGTTGCTGAGCATTCAATAGAATGGAGTATTCTGTTAGGTAATGTAATTAAAAAATAACGACGTTTGATTGGGTCACAGGTTAGACATTTATGAGATATAACAATGAGAAACATTAATGAGATACAGTTTATGAGATACAATTATTCAGTATTTATTTAGCTGTGGGTGAGTAAGTGATTTTTGAGAAGAGACTTGAATTTATAAACAATGTTTCTTTTATAATGACAGGTAATGAGTTCCAGATTTTAGGGCCTTTTATGTGCATTGGGTTTTTGCATAGCGTGAGGTGGACACGAGGAATATCAAAGAGTGATCTGTGCCTTGTGTTATGGTCATGTGTTCTGTTGAGGTTGGTAAGGAGACGTTTGAGGGGAGGGTTTATATCAGAGGTAAGTGTTCTATGTATGTAGTAGGTGCAGTAATAAGTATGGATGTTTTGTATGGTGAGTAGGTTTAGAGTTTTGAATATTGGTGGAGTGTGCTGCCTGCAGTGGGAATTTATCATTCATCATTCTGACTCCAGCCTTTTGTTGGGTAATTAATGGTCTGAGATGGTTTATTGTTGTTGAGCCCCATGCACAAATTCCATAGGTGAGATAGGGGTAAATAAGTGAGTGATATAGGGCCAGGAGGGCTGACTGTGGAACATAGTACCGTATCTGGTAATATTAACCTTACCTGGTGTGGGTTGAAGTTTGGAGAACCACTGCACCTCCACTCTTCTCCTGATCAGGTAAGGTGATCTACCAGGAGTATTTCTGTTTATTGGTTCTGATATTCCTGGTTACCAGTAATGACACTGAAGTTGAATACCACCCTTTGTCATTCTTCAATGTTTTACTTGCCTATCTCTTGTATAACCAGTGTTATTTTTTTTTGTCTGCTGTGCTGCTGGCCTTGTCAACCAGAGTAGACACTAGTAAACTGGAACAAGATCCCTGTCTACTGGACGTAGCGGGACATTACGACTGCTCTCTGAAATCTTCATTGTGGTGCTACCGCCAGGTAGTGACAGGATTTTCCAGAACATCGGACGAACACTGCCACCCAGGATAACCTACACCATTTCTTCAAAACATCAGAAACCATCGTGGGCATTAGATACTCCTGTCCCAACACCATACTGGAACTATAACGGGCAATTTTTATTTTTATTTAATTTTAATTAAAAGCCTTAGAAAATTATCTTCATTATTATTCCTAGAGTTGTTTATTTATTTATTTTTCCATTTTTTTTTTCAGGCAGACCGCGTTCCCCTGACAGCCAGACCTGTATTTGTTGGTCACGATTTTTCAAAAACTGCACGCATCTCGCCTTTCTGTTGTATTGTATTCTAAGTAGGTGTCGGCCAATTTAGACACACAAGTGTAGTCCCATGCTTTCCAGTGTAGAGGAGTGATTCCATCAGTGAGCTCTCTTCTTCCCATTGGGATGGTTACCTGAGGCTTTCCAATTCTGCTGGGCTGTGGCAAAAGATTCAGTGGTGATATCATTGAATCTCTTTGTGTTTGGCAAAATATCCTTCGAGCTTGACAGTGGATGTCTGTGGTATCCAAAAGATACAGATGTGCCTGTTTTTTATGTGAAAAGGTGTCACACCTATCCGCGAACAATAATTCACACAGCCTGAGTGTCGTTATGGAGCCTTTACGTCAGCTGTTTCTTTTTCTAAAGTGTTGTCGAACAAGTACATATGGATTATCTCTCTATTTGGGTTGTCCCATTGTGGACTGCTTGTTATGACTCTGGGAGAGCGGCCTGCTTGAGAGTCCCCAGAGATATCCTACGACTGACTGCTTGTGAAACTCTGGGAGGAGCTGGCCTGCTGAAGTGTCCCAGAGATATCCTACGACTGATGCTTGTTACTCTGGGAGGAGCTGGCTGCTTGAGAGGTCCCCAGAGATATCCTACGACTGACTGCTTGTGAACTCTGGGAGGAGCTGGCCTGCTTGAAGGTCACCAGAGATTTCTACGACTGGACTGCTTGTTGAAACTCTGGGGGAGGAGCTTGCTTGCTTTGAAGAGTCCCAGAGATATCCTAACGACTGATCTGCTTGTGAACTCTGGGAGGTGCTGGCCTGCTTGAGAGTCCCAGAGATATCCTACGACTGACTGCTTTCATGTAGTTGAGAGGAGTAACTTACTTAGAACTATATCTGGCTTTGGAAGGCATTGTTCAGGGAGCTAAAATTGAGGAACTAAAATTTAAGAAGATAAGACTGGAAAAATTATGGGGAATTTTTTTTGGTGTGCACACAGAGTTGAACATAAGTTCTAGGTGGAGAAAAATCAAGTGTGAAATTTTGTTTTTAATGGAACGACTAGGAGTATCTAGAAATGTCTTTCTGACTATGCTGCGACGAGAGTGAAAGGAGGAGAATTCATTTGAAATCTGGACTGCTGCTGGAGTTTGAGATTCGTGATATATTAAAGAAACAGGAGGTTCGGCATCTATAGGCTCCCCACTAAAAATACAGTTGACCAAATTCAGTATTAAATTTTAAACTCTGTGCCATGAGAATGCACGAAAATAATTCAAAACTAATCAGCATTTAATAGTTTCATTTACTTAAAGCAAGTTTTCTCATGTTTTAATCTCCTTGTTACAGCCAATTAATACAACACAACTAAACAAAATTTATAGTGAATTTATTAATATTTCTTCATGCTAATAAAAAAAACAAAGCAAATTTAATCAATTATTACTTCCAGATATGTCATGAC